>JBBPBX010050120.1:0-25103 GCA_038048925.1 Garcialebias charrua | reverse complement strand
TTTTAAAGTTTGCTTTGAACTTTATTTTCCTTCAAATTTTCAAAACGGAGACATAAAACATCATCCTATAGAAAACTAATGTACTCTTTGACACAACATGGCCATATAAAAAAGGAACAAAAAGATTTAGAAAACACAAATTAAGCTTATGCTTAACTGTCCATCTGTTAGGCACTTTTAGGATTTAGTGTAAACCTTACACACAATTTGAAGTTTGCATTGAACTTTTTTTTCTTCTTCAACAACAGAGCCAAAAAACATGACCGTCAAGTATAAACCTTTAAAAAAAAATACTGCACTCTAGAAACATGTCTATATAAAAAAAGTGTACAAAAAGTTTGTTCCAACAAAAATAAAGCTTACGGTATGTTTCACTTTCCATCAGTTAGGCACTTTCAGGATTTATGTATGGGCGAACTTGCATTATGGGTAATGGTGCTGATACCATGTGGATGGACATCTATACTTATCAAGTAATTATGTGATACGTATCAAGTAATAACGTGATACGTATCAAGTAATAACGTGATACGTATCAAGTAATAACGTGATAATATCAAGTAATAACGTGATACGTATCAAGTAATAACGTGATACGTATCAAGTAATTACTTGATACGTATCAAGTAATAACGTGATACGTATCAAGTAATAACGTGATACGTATCAAGTAATAACGTGATACGTATCAAGTAATAACGTGATACGTATCAAGTAATAACGTGATACGTATCAAGTAATAACGTGATACGTATCAAGTAATTACTTGATACGTATCAAGTAATAACGTGATACGTATCAAGTAATAACGTGATACGTATCAAGTAATAACGTGATAATATCAAGTAATAACGTGATACGTATCAAGTAATAACGTGATACGTATCACGTAATTACTTGATACGTATCACGTTATTACTTGATACGTATCACGTTATTACTTGATACGTATCAAGTAATTACTTGATACGTATCACGTTATTACTTGATACGTATCACATTATTACTACATAAGCCCCCCAAAAAAAAATTCTCCAGGTGTCAGCAATACGCTTCCGTAGAGGAGCAGCACGTCCGTTGTTTTGAATTATTTTAGCTATAAAAATAAGAGGATGCTGCACAACGACATGTATTGTGCAGAACCTGCCTTCCTTGCTGCTGTTGCTACCTCTCGAGGTAACACCACAAATCTTTATCAACACTTAAAAAAACACCACAAAGCTATTTACGATAGTTGCATGGCTAGAATGCCAACGACCAGTGCTTCAACTTCAAGTAAGCAAAGTACCAGCCGACGGGGATCACTGACCGAACTGTTCGAAGCTATTACTTTGTATGAACATGATTCAAATTGGGATGCTGAAATAACTCAAGCAATAACAGAGTTCATAGTGAAAGACATGATGCTCATTAATACGGTGACCAAGCCTGGGTTTACGGCTTTGGTAAACACAATGGATAAGTGGTACAGAATGCCCTCTCACATAAATTTTAGCCAATTTGCTATCCCAGAACTACACAAACAATGCAGAAACCGAGGTGCAGCAGAGATGAAAACAGTGGAGCTTTTTTGCAACTGAAACAGATTTATTGCGTGTGTTCATTGAAAACACAAGCAATAAAAATAATCACATATTAAATCACAATTGCAATACTGAGGCAAAAAAATTGTGATCAGAATATTTTCCAAAATCGTTCAGCCCATAGAAAAAAATAGGAAATGCTTTAAATGATATGCACTTGATTATTTTGGGGATTTTTGGCCCGATATGCCAGTAAGGTACAATCCACACAAATAGGATGTGCTTCAATAAAAATGTGCAGTGGTTTATAACGGGCTGTCTAGGTTGCTACAGTAACAGTGACAGTCTCGTCATATGAGTGAAGGCAGATACAGTACAGTATATAGTTTGAGATTCTGCTACACTTCACAGATAGTGTCAAAACATCCAAGTTAGCAACACACATCAACAGCAGCCTACACTGAAGTCAAAACTAACATACGAGTAACTACACAGCCTGGTGTGCTAACTGCTGTCCAGCTAAGTTCACATACTGGCCTGCATGGACCCAAACAAATCATTCTGTCAACAGCAGAACGAGCTTCGTTATAAAAATTAAAAAAAAGCACAGCCGAGTTGAGTGGAGCTCACCACAGCTGTTTTCACAGAAGCGTCCACAGCCAAGCACAACTCACTCCAGTGCAACGGAGGGGCTGCTTTTCAGATATTCAGAGAAACATATTTATACTCTAAAAACCTCAAGTTTACATTTTATGTGCACAGAATTACATTGGGAAAGTGGAAACCTGAATCAGTCACTTCAGCAGCAGGATTCAGACTTTATGTCCAACTGGACTAAAATACTAAAACTTGGCCGAAGATAAATAAGTTAACAGCCAGTTGCTCAATCACTAATTAAACAAAAGCAGTAAGTTGTATTACTTCTTTAGCACCGGTGAGCAGAGTTTGTTCTGCTTTTGACAAAGTGAGATAAATGTGTCAACTTTGTACTCCAAGAGAAAATAAAACCCTTTTTTTAGCTACATGCTGTGAGCTCTTGCTCTTGAGATCTAAACCACTTTATTTTAATAGCTATAAACATCATAAAGTAAAAGCGTGAAAGTGTTCTGTCTACATTTTAGCCTTGCTTGTTCTGGTTGAAGATTAGAATCCAACATTTGGATCAAAGACGCTAACTTGAAAAGCACAATGCAGGGAGTACCTCACTGTTGAAGATTTATGGAGCATGAATGGTCACTATGCAGTAAAAGTTGCTTCTCCAAATGCTTTCACTCATTCAGGACTTGCAGTACAATTTGGCTCAATATGGAGAACAAATCCAATATGATTGTAAAGTAAAATAACTCTGCTACATATATTAGTTTATTCTAGGTTTCAAACTACAGGGTTACTTGTGGTTTCTAGAGTTTCCAAAAGCAGAATGGGAGAAAGATCTTTCAGTTATCAGGCTCCTCTCTTATGGAACCAACTTCCAGTTTCTGTCCATAAGGCTGACACATTGTCTATTTTTAAGACTGGGCTTAAGACTCTCTGATAAATCATATACCGGTAGTCAGAGTGGTTTTCTGACCTATTCCTTATCCTGGTGACCTATTCCTTATGATGGTATTAAAGGATATAATAAGTTATTGAACCGTTTACATACATATGCAATTTGTCTTTTTCGACGGGTATATTCCCTGATAATATGAAAGTAGCAAAGGTAGTCCCTATCTTTAAAAACAGTGACAAATGCGTATTTAACAATTACAGACCAATATCATTGTTGCCACAATTCTCTAAAATTCTAGAAAAAACATTCGTAACCAGATTAGATACATTTCTTGATCAATACAATATTTTAAGTGACAGTTAATATGGGTTTAGATTTTAAAAAAATCTAAATCCATGGCTCTAATGGAACTAATGGAACAAATCACCACAGCCATCGATCAAAAGCAACATTGTATAAGTCTATTTGTTGATTTAAAGAAAGCATTTGACACAATTGACCACACCATTCTCACTAATAAATTGAACAAATATGGTATTAGAGGACTAGCACTACAGTGGGTATGCAGTTATTTGAAAGATAGAAAACAGTTTGTACAAATTGATGATATACGACCAAACCTCTGCAAGATCACATGTGGAGTCCCACAAGGCTCAATACTTGGACCAAAGTTGTTTATCTTGTATGTGAATGATCTGGTGAAAGTGTCTGGACTTCTAAAAAGTGTTCTCTTTGCTGACGACACCACTTTTTTTATTTTGGTAGTGATTTGAATCAAATGTCAGAGTTGTTGAAAATGGAGTTTGTTAAATTACAAACTTGGTTTAAATTGAAAAAACTATCATTAAACCTAGATAAAACAAATTATATGTTATTTAGTAATAAAAAGAAAACTATGGATTTTTCTTTTAAAATTGATGGTGTTGAAGTTCGCAGAGTAAGTGAGGTGAAGTTTTTGGGTGTGGTTATTGATGACAAACTGTTGTGGAAACAGCATATACATTTGGTTAAACTTAAGATATCTAGATCTACTGCAGTGCTTTACAAAGTAAAGGATTTGTTGAATGATAAAGCTCTGTATCTGTTATATAATGCAATTTTTGTTCCACATTTAATTTATAGTGTTGAAGTTTGGGGAAAGGCGTGTAAAACTATAACAAAGCCTATTTTTATTTTACAAAAAAAGAGCTGTGAGAATTATTACAAGAAAGCCCTACTGTCATCCGTCAAATATATTATTTAAACAACTTAAGTTGCTGAAGTTTTATGACTTAGTGGACTATAATATTTTATTGATAATGTATAGAGCCCATAATAATGTACTGCCTTTAAATGTTCAAATGAATTTTGTAAAGAGGACGAGCTGTTATAGTCTTAAGAGAACTGAGATTTTTGCAAAACCTCAGTACAAAACTAGTTTAAAGGGATGGTCTGTTTCAATACAGGGAGTTGATTTGTGGAATGGTTTAGGAAATGAAGTTAAAACTGCAAAACAGTGCTTGTGTTTAAAAAAATGATCAAAACTAAATTGTTAACAAAATACTAAAAATTTCTAATTAATTGTTTATTGAACTAGAAATTTTTAGATTTGTAATGGGTTAGTCTTTTGGTTCGATTGCTCATTGACGAGTATTGTTTGAGTGAATTGTTTGTATTGATTTAGTTTTTTGTTTTGGAAAAAAGGGGCAAGTATAATAAGATTTCTTCTTCTTCCTGCCACCTTTCATTTTATGTTTTTTTTCTTTTAATATTACCGTACCTGTAAAAAGGTTTTTCTTTTAACACAATGTAAAATGAATAAATAAATAAATAAAATCCTATACAGCATGCTGCTATAACCTTAGACTACTGGAGGACAAAGTATCATCATAATAATTTTAAAGCCTATTTGCGCAGTTTCCGGAAATGCCGCTGTGTCCACCATTTTGGGTTAGCTTCGGTTAGCTCCGGCCTCACAGCTGGCTTTGGAGGGCCGTGTGTCCGATCAGAGGTTGCCTCATACGGATATATGAGCTGGAAACACTCGGTGAACTCTGTGGACGTCTCAAGCCCGGAGCAGCAGCCGCCGATTGCTCTGCCGATCGCTCCCACCACGCCGGCCGACACCACCAGCTCACCGCAGGATCCGGTGACCACCCGCCGCCACTGTCCCTGCCATCAGCCGGTGTTCTGTGCGGGCGGCGGAGAGGCCATCTACGGACGGGAGCTCGCCTCCATGTCCGCCTGGCAGCCTAAGATGTCGGATGGACACCGAGCTAACATGCTAAAACGCGGAGAAACAGCGCCAGCAGCCTTTTGGAGGAGCTAAAATGCTAACGCCGCGTGGCCTTTTGGAGGGGCTAACATGCTAACACGCGCAGTTTTTTGGATGGACACCACGGAGAAATGGCTTACAGTAAATTATTCACTCTTTTTCCTTTCATTATGTATGGAGTTAACATGCTAACAGTCCTTCCTGTAAACAGTTTGGACCGCATGGAGTAGAATGAAGTTGCAGAGCTCGGAAGTGCAAGAGCTAACACGCTAAAAGACGGAGACAGGCTTGACCAGCTCAAAGTAAGAAATTAATATTTTTTATTTATCCTAATGTATGTGTTTTTTGATAATTATGTAGGGTACTGTGTTAGGATAGGCAAAGTGCTTGGTAACTGTACAGTACCGTACATGTACGTGTATAAGTGGCGGCTCGGGTGGTCCCCGACCCCGACTTACGGCAAAATCGGGTTACGAACGATGCGTAGGAACGGAACTCGTACGTAAGTCGAGGACTCCCTGTAGTTGCAAATGCATACAACTGAATACTGTAGTTGGTATTTGCAATTATTCTTTCTTAACATGTGATTTCTATCTTTTTGTCTATCCTCCTAGTGGAAAACCAGATGACCTCCATCCTGGACCTGCCATTGTGTGCTCATTTCTCCTTCCTGTCCTGAGTTTTATGCATGTGAATGTTTCTGTTCAGTGCCCTGAGATGACTTCTGTTGTGAATTGGCACTATATAAATAAACTCAATTGAATTGAAATAGGTTTACGTAATACCTTGTTCATCAACTCATCTGACTAGTAATTTAAATGAAACACAAATGCTTCAAAATATACACACATAAGGTGGTCAGGTTTTGTGGGGTTCATTAGCTCTACTTCTAAAATGCATCTAAAAGCTTAAATATTTTCCAGTTAGCGGGAACTCACCAGGTTCCCACCTTTTCACAGGGGAATAGGCTTAAGCACATCTGAAATATTTACCAAACAGGCCTGAAGCAGCCTTTGCTCCCAAGCATACCCCAGAATCCAGGTCTGGGGTTATGTAGACTGTTTAGTTAAAAATGACTGGTGGTCCTTCCTCTCACTCAGTTGCCTGGTACGGCACTTTATAAAAGGTTGCACTTAAATTCTCCAGCCACCTGAGCAGCAGACGGCTGATGTAAACACAGTAACTAGTATATTCATGCAGTTCACTGAGTGCACGTCTACGAGAGATTACGAAGCCGCTGCACCAACAGAGCAGGACGTTTTACTTCAGGTGAGGTCAAGCTTCTGACACAATAAGGTGTGAGAAAAATATTTATATTGAGATAGCATTGCTGCAGAGTGGGTGGGTTTGAGAAGTTAAATAAGAATGACGAATTTAACAAAAACTTATGAAACATGAGCATCCAACAAACTAACCCTATTAACACTTTGTCCCAAGTTGTAAAAAGAAAATACAAACATTGTAGTTTTCTGTTGGGTTGGTGGGTACCAATAAAAATGCCAAAATAATTAAATAAAAATAATAACAATATTGCTAAAACTGGCAATAGCCAGTGTTTTGAATTTGTTTTGTTTACATTTTTTAGGGATGCACGATATTGGATTTTTGGCCGATATCCTATATGCCGTTATATTAAAACTTATTTGGCCGATAACCAATACCAATATTTTTTCCCCCTAGACCTATTTACAGAGACTACATAGCTTACTTCCCTGTGGAATTAAAATGCTGCATTATTTTGCATGGTCTTTGTCAATGTGGCCTGCTACCAAATGCAGATGCCAAAAAGGGGTCTGAAAATGATGTAACACTTCAACTTGGATCATGTTTGATGTCAAATTTATTCATGACATTTATTCCTCTAACACAATGACAACAGTCAGTGCAAATTTGTAACTTTTCACAAATCTAAACTCAACCTGTTCACAAGCAACAAGCGAAAAGCGCATACCGGTAAGTAGTAGTACATTAATAGATATACTGTACTTGACAGTTTCAATTAAAAATTAACTTAAAACGGAAGCCTTTTATATCATTGAGGTTTTTTTGATAGAATGGACGATGCCTAATATTTAACTTTATCATTAATATTGGCCGATACTGATACCATGCCAATAATATTGTGCATCCCTACATGTTTTAGACCTCAAAAATCTTCCAGGTGCATGAAATAAGCAGTAAGAAGTTAAATGTGGTCAACAGGAAAATTGAAGATTAGCAAAAAATTTTAACAAATTTAGGGAAAGAAGACATCAAATGCATTACTGCTTTAAGTTGCTTCTGCCGAGGACGGATGCCTCCACGGATGCCCCCCCCCCACACACACACTCTGCTTTGCTTTGCTGCTCTGTTTGTCTGTGAAACTGCTTCTGAGACTCTCTTACATATCTTCCAAACCATAATTATGGACTTATTTGGCCAGTTGGTCCCTCTACACAATTTGATAACATTTCTTCAAAGAGAAGACAGGCTTTAGGCGAGCCGATTTGCCCTTTTGGCACGCACACAGCTGGATATCTCATCGACTTGAAGACTTGATAAAGTGTCTATTCTCTGCTGTCACCTGTGGATTTTGAGGACAAATATTAAATTGGATTTACGATAACTGGTTCCTGCTATTTGGATTCAGCTGGTTGCTGGTTTTATAATAATAATAATAATAATAATAATAATAATGAATTCCATTTATAATGCACTTTTCATTAATAAAAATCTCAAAGTGCTACAAAGTGTAACAAAGCAAAGATCAAAATAAAACAAGTGATAAAATCAAATAAAATCAATAATAATATCGACTAAGATCAAAGATAAAATCATGTGGATGCAGATTAGGCTTGCTTAAAAAATAAATAAAATAAAACAAGTGATAAAATCAAGTAAAATCAATAATGATATCAGCTAAGATCAAAGATAAAATCATGTGGAGGCAGAATAGGCTTGCTTAAAAAGAAAGGTCTTTATGCTGCTTTTAAAGTGGTCTCCCATGGTCCTCAATTTGGTCCGAGGAATATGAAGGAAATTACTGTTCTGTGATCGTAGAGACCGGGTGGATGAATATGGTGCAAGAATGTCCTTTAGATAGTCAGGTGAAGTTCCGTGCAAGCATTGATGGGTAATGAGAGCAGTTTTGTACTGAATTCTGTAGGTGACAGGAAGCCAATGGAGGTTATGGAGAATGGGTGTAATATGTTCAAATTTACGAACTCTCAACAGAATCCTTGCTGCACTGTTTTGAATGTATTGAAGTTTCTGAAGGTTTTTGCCAGGGATACCAATAAACAGGGAGTTGCAGTAGTCGAGCCTGGAGGAGACAAAGGCATGGACGAGTTTCTCAGCATCAGGAAAAGTCAGAGATGGGCGAAGTCTGGAGATGTTTCGAAGATGGAAGAAGCAGGTTTTAAACAGATGCTTAATGTGATTTTCAAATGTAAGATGAGAGTCCATTTTTATTCCAAGATTTGTAACAGAGGTGGAGAGGGGGATGTCTTGACCAGAGAAGGAGATTGTTGTTAAAGTTGATGTTTGTATCTGGTGAGGGGTGCCAATCAATATGGCCTCAGTCTTCGAGCAGTTTAATTGAAGAAAGTTCTGATTCATCCATGCCTTTATTTCCTCCAGGCAGGCAGAGAGAACAGTGAGTGAAGACGGAGATAGTGATGATGATGTTCCAGTCCTGATGTAAAGCTGTGTGTCGTCGGCATAGCAGTGAAAAGAAATTTATCTACAATTAAGGAAGTCATCTGCAGCAAATTGGGACCTGATCACGCTGCTTGCCTTTGTGATGGCTTGGTTCTTGCCTGTGTACCCAGACTCAATTGGCTTGGGCAGAATGGATCAGATCTCAGGGATTTTTTACTCGGGCACGTTCCATCGGTGTGGCCACATAATTTGGACATTTCGGAACCATTTTTGGACCAACACAGACTCAAGGTAGATGTCATTATGTTCTGCCTGTACCCAAAACAACTGTGTGTGTTTATCTGAATCTGGCTCCCCCGGGTGGCCTTGAAGGCTACCTTATCTGAATACGCCTGGAGGACATGTACAAGCCCAAAACCAGAAAAGTTGGCACGTTGTGCAAATCGCAAATAAAAACAGAATACAATGACTTGCAAATCTTTTTCAACCCATATTCAACTGAATAGAATGCAAAGACAATATATTTAATGTTCGAACGGAGAAACTTTATTTTGTTTTGCAAATAACCATTAACTTAGAATTCAATGGCAGCAACACATTGCAAAAAAGTTGGCACAGGGACATATTTACCACTGTGTTACATCGCCTTTCCTTTTAACAACACTCAGTAAACGTTTGGGAACTGAGGAGACCAATTTTTGAAGCTTTTCAGGTGGAATTCTTCCCCATTCTTGCTTGATGTACAGCTTAAGTTGTTCAACAGTCCGGGGTCTCCGTTGTCGTATTTTACGTTTCATAATGCGCCACACATTTTCAATGGGGGACAGGTCTGGACTGCAGGCAGGCCAGGGGAGGACCCGCACTCTTTTGCTACGAAGCCACGCTGTTGTAACACGTGCAGAATGTGGCTTGGCATTGTCTTGCTGAAATAAGCTGGGGCGTCCATGAAAAAGACGTCGCTTGGATGGCAGCATATGTTGCTCCAAAACCTGTATGTACCTTTCAGCATTAATGGTGCCTTCACAGATGTGTAAGTTACCCATGCCTTGGGCACTAATGCACCCCCATACCATCACAGATGCTGGCTTTTGAACTTTGCGCCTATAACAGTCCTGATGGTTCTTTTCCTCTTTGGTCCGTAAGACACGACGTCCACAGTTTCCAAAGACAATTTGAAATGTGGACTCATCAGACCACAGAACACTTTTCCACTTTGCATCAGTCCATCTCAGATGAGCTCGGGCCCAGCAAAGCCGGCGGCGTTTCTGGATCTTGTTGATGAATGGCTTTTGCTTTGCATAGTAGAGCTTTAACTTGCACTTACAGATGTAGCGACGAACTGTAGTTACTGACAGTGGTTTTCTGAAGTATTCCTGAGCCCATGTGGTGATATCTTTTACACACTGATGTCGGTTTTTGATGCAGTACCGCCTGAGGGATCGAAGGTCACGGGCATTCAATGTTGGTTTTCGGCCTTGCCCCTTACGTGTAGTGATTTCTCCAGATTCTCTGAACCTTTTGATGATATTACGGACCGTAGATGGTGAAATTCCTAAATTCCTTGCAATAGCTCGTTGAGAAAAGTTGTTCTTGAACTGTTCGACAATTTGCCCACGCATTTGTTCACAGAGTGGTGACCCTCGCCCCATCCTTCTATGTGGATGACTGAGCATGTCAAGGAAGCTGCTTTTATACCCAATCATGGCACCCACCTGTTCCCAATTTGCATGTTCACCTGTGGGATATTCCAAATAAGTGTTTGATGAGCATTCCTCAAATTTCTCTGTCTTCTTTGTCACTTGTGCCAGCTTTTTTGAAACATGTTGCAGGCATCAAATTCCAAATGAGCTAATAATTGCAAAAAATAACAAAGTTTACCAGTTCGAACGTTAAGTATGTGGTCTTTGCAGTGTGTTCAATTGAATATAGGTTGAAAAAGATTTGCAAGTCATTGTATTCTGTTTTTATTTGCGATTTCCACAACGTGCCAACTTTTCTGGTTTTGGGCTTGTAATCTGACGTTCAACCACGCCCATCGGGGAACTCCACCGTCAACCAGAGTGAACCAGCTGAATAAACATTCTGTCATCATTTCAGGACTCTTGGATTCTCATTAGCGTTGACCTAGGCCATTCCCCGACATACCTCGAGAATGTTTACGGATCTCATCGGAGGGAGCTGGCTGATTATTCCATCCTTATCAGAACTCTTACAGTGTCCTCGAGAGCTCCTGTGGACATTGTTCATCGTTCTCTGTGTCTCTCCCCTTCAGAATGTCTACGCCACTATGTGCTTATTTGTGAGAGGTATTTTTTTAATATTAGAATTTTTTTTCTCAGGCAAGAAGAAATATTTTAATAGTAATTTTTTCGACTCCATTTCCTAATGTGTCCAGTTTAATTACATTTTGTCTGTCTAAACAGATCTCACTTGTAAATGAGTCTTCTAGGCTCAATGTGACTTATCTGTCTAAATAAAGGTTGAATAAAAAGTCTTTAACCCATTGTGTATTGAACCATTTTGGCAAGACTGTCTCACAGGAGTTGACGGGGAAGAGGGCGGGCACCGGAAGCTATCTTAGCACCAGCAAACTGTTTTTCCCCCCACTAAGGAGTATGCTGTTGTTGTGGGAATCACTTTTGTTTTGGTGGCTCCTCAGATTGAAGAAGTCCTTTGGATGAAGGAAACATTTCAGCTTAAAAAAGAAACCGTCCAGATGACCTGACTGAACATTGTTGGATTTTATACCTGGATTATTGAGCATGAACTTTGGTCTTTAACACATTTTTTGTATGTCCCTTTTGTGCACCTGTTCAGAATAATTAAAATAAAAAAGGTATGATATAAAATAAGTAAAACCATTAAATGTGTGAATACATTGGAAAAACATTTCTTTAAACATTTTAAACCTTTTTTGAGGAAAAAGATGTTAAAATACTTGAATCGTTACTACATTTATTATTCACTTTAAATAAAGAAAAAAAATCAAAATGAGCTTGTAGTCTTTGTGCCGTTTTTAGGGCATTAAGATGGAATGTGTAGAAATCTTTTCAATTTTAGAAGACTGCAGATGGAGAACAGAAGGCCAAATGTTTGCTTAGCATCTAGTGAAACTGAGCTCAAGTTTTCAGAATTTCTCACAATGGCCGACAGTGGAATAAGTGAAAGGCCAATGGAAAAATCACTTCCAAATGTTTACCCTCTTTTTAGTAGAGTGAAAAAGGAGACAAAATGGGATGCAAGGGAAGGCTGTTCAGCTCTAAACAGACTATGACCCAAAGTGACTGACATTTTTATTTATGCTTCCTTTCTTGAGAGTGAGCTCAAAGACTTTTGTCAAGAATATAAATGACCAACGCTAAGTGCTTGGTCTCAACTTATAAATAACCATCCACATGGGGTTTGTGGGATTTTCATCTTAACTATGCAACTTACTTTCCCTTGAGTGACACAATTACTACCAAGTCTATAAAAGTCAAGTGTACTTTAACCGAACAGTGTACACATCTGTCAGCTTTGTCGAACATTATCTCCAATAATTCTGGCTTTAGTGAAGACGGTTTTAGACTTGAAACATTCAACAATACACTTTTGCATAAACACAATTATTGGGAGACAGATTAGTGTTTCAAAAGATGTAATTCTTAGCATCTATGCTGCGGTATAAAAATAAATATTCTTAGCATTTTTAAGTATGCACTCAGTGAATTGCTTTTAGTATTTCTTGATAAGACTGAACTGACAGAGTCATGTTCTGTCTCAAGTGTATGCAGACTTGAGAGCTTACATTTAAGTTTGATCTTTTCCCCATTTTGGTAGAGAACTGTTAGTATTACATCACATCTACAGCTTTAAACACTTCTTATCCCCGTTTTAGGTTTGATCAGTTATGAAGTTTTGTGTGTGTTTGATGTGGATTCTGGCAAAAGTTTCTATAAAAGTTTGTATAGCTTGGTAGAAGACACACACAAACTGTGTTTTGTCTATTACACTCACCATTGAACATGTTCATTTGATTGCCTGTGTCTTAGGTTCATGTCTCAGTCAGTAGCAGACCTAAGAAACATGTGTTATGACTAGAGAGCTTATGTAGCTCCATCTTATATTACCATTATATTATTGTTCCATATTTTCCAAACAGAGCACTTCACTCTCAGACAGCATGTTTACTTGTGGTTCCTAGAGTTTCCAAAAGTAGAATTGGAGGCAGAGCTTTCAGTTATCAGGCTCCTCTCTTGTGAAACCAGCTTCCAGTTTCTGTCCGTGAGGCTGACACATTGTCTACTTTTTAGACAAGGCTTAAGTCTTTCCTTTTTGATAAACCCTATACATGTAGTTAGGGTTGGCTTAGGTTTCTTGAGCTATCCCTAGTTATGCTGCTATAGGCTTACACTGAGGGTGGACAAATTGACCACATTTCCTAACTTAGATGTTGTCTTTACTTGCTACTCTACCTGTTAGTATTTGTATTTATTTATGTTCTTCACATGTATTTTTCACCATTCTTCCAATAGAAAGGACACCTGGACATGCCATTCTGTGTTTGTCTGTTTCCCCTTCCTGTCCTCTCAAACCCCAGCTGGTCAAAGAAGATGGCCACCTGAGTCTGGTTCTGCTGGAGGTTTCGTCCTGGGAGGTTTTCCTTTCCACTGTTGCCAGTGTGCTTGCTCAAGATGGGAGACTGTGATGAGTTGAAGATTCAACACAATCTGTTGACTTCTTTAAATAGAAAACTTTTACTATATGGCTTTCATATAATACAGTATATGTGAATGTTTTTGTTCAGTGCTCTGAAAAGACTTCTGCTGTGGCACTATATAAATAAAACTGAACTGAATCGTTCTAAATCTGAACAAAGGAGCTTCAGAATGAGAGACAAGAGACGATGAAGCGGGACTTTTTTTTTTTTCTTTCACAGCTGACAGCACCTCTGTTCTTCAGTTTAACACCTATGGCTGGCTGCCCTTCATGAAGTGAATTTCTGAGAATTTGGATTAGTTTTACACACATCATCTACTTGCAGTAGATAATTTGATTTCAGCTCTGAAAGGCAGCCCACATAAGAGTGTTTTTACTGTCTTAGCAGCTTGTGGGAATGACTTGGAAAAAATATCGCATTACCAGTACTTGTATTCCAGTCTTGCCACTTACTTTTTTAAAAACCATTGGTCTTGCCTTCATTTGCTTATTTCAGTGCTTTCCATCCATCCATCCATCCATCCATCCATCCATCCATCCATCCATCCATCCATCATTACCCACTTCTTCCCTCTCCTGATGGCCAGGTGCTGGCGCTGTCCTCAGACAGCGTAAGGCGATCATTCATCAAGATTAACGCCCGGAAGGCCTCTGGTCCTGACAACATACCTGGTCGTGTGCTGAAGGACTGTGCAGGGGAACTCGCAGCGGTCTTCACGGACATCTTTAACATCTCACTGAGCCAGGCCATCGTCCCCACCTGTTTCAAAGCCACCACCATCATCCCTGTCCCAAAGAAGGCAACGCCCGCATGCCTCAATGACTATCGCCCAGTAGCACTCACCCCCATCCTGATGAAGTGCTTTGAACGGCTAGTCATGAAAAGCATCACATCTGTCCTCCCTGCCTCCCTGGATCCCTTCCAATTTGCATACCGACCTAATCGCTCAACCGACGATGCCATCTCCTCTGCCCTCCACACAGCTCTCACACATCTGGACACGAAGGACTCTTATGTTAGAATGCTGTTCATCGACTTCAGCTCGGCATTCAACACCATCATCCCCCAACAGCTCATCCTTAAACTGGACAGTCTGGGGCTGAACACCTCAATGTGTAACTGGCTGCTAGACTTCCTGACCGGGAGACCACAGACAGTACGGGTCGGGAGTAACACATCTAGCACCATCACATTGAACACAGGGGCCCCACAAGGATGTGTGCTGAGCCCCCTTCTATTCACCCTGCTAACACACGACTGCACACCATCATACAGCTCCAACCACTTCATCAAGTTTGCGGATGACACAACAGTGGTAGGTCTCATCAGCAACAACGATGAGACGGACTACAGGAACGAGGTGAGCCGCCTGGCCTTGTGGTGCGGACACAACAATCTCACTCTCAACGTGGAGAAGACAAAGGAGATTGTTGTGGACTTCAGGAAGAGGGATGCCCAACATGCCCCTCTGACCATCAACAGCACCGCAGTGGAGAGAGTGGACAGCACCAAGTTCCTGGGAGTGCACGTCTCAAAGGACCTGTCCTGGAGCAGGAACACTGCATCACTGGCCAAGAAGGCTCACCAGCGTCTCTACTTTCTCCGCAAGCTGAAAAGGGCTGGAGCTTCAACCCCCATCATGTGCACCTTCTACAGAGGTGCCATAGAAAGTGTCCTGACCAGCTGCATCACTGTGTGGTTTGGTGCATGTACTGCATCCTGCCGCAAGAGCCTCCAGCGCATCGTGAGAGCAGCTGAGAAGATCGTCGGCACCTCCTTCCCCTCACTGCAGGACTTACACAGCAACCGCCTCACTCGGAAAGCCCTCTGCATGGCAGGTGATCCCACACACCCACTACACAGCTGCTTCAGACTGCTGCCATCTGGGAGGAGACTGAGAAGTCTCCAGGCTCGAACCAGCAGACTGACAGCTCTGTTCATCAGGCAGTCAGGATGCTAAACACTCTGCCTGCTCTGCCTCCCCTCCCATTTGAACTGCCTTAACACAAAAAACTTTCTCACACATTACCACACAACACAAAGATTTTAACACTGGACTCTGTGTCATCAAACGGGTTATTCACTAAACTCTCGGTCATGTGCTCATTCAGTTTGCACTACTTCTCATATTTGCACTAATGTTTGTATTACATCACTGCCTATAGTCATACTACTGTTTACATTCACTGTTTACATACTACTGTTTACATTCAATGTTTACATTTATTAATACTGTTTACATTTATTACTACTGTTTACATTTACACTACTTTTATATCTACACCACTGCTGATACATATACAGTATTCTCTGACCAGCCTTATTTAAGGATGCCCAATGTGCCTTACTGCATATGCCACTTTTGCCTCTATACCAACATCAACTACTACCTCATACATATACTGTGTACATTAACTCATATGCTGCTTTGCCACTCTTTGCAAATGTCAATGCTAGAACCTTCAGTTTATTTTATAGATATACTTTTTATATTTTTTTATACTACTATGCAAAAACTCAGGACAGTATTACACTTTTATTATTTCATTTTATGCTTATGTTCATTAAATGTTTAGTGTTTTAGTGTTGGTGTAAATTTTCATACTTTTATACTACTATGCAAAAACTCAGGACAGTGTTACACTTTTACTATTTTATGCTTATGTTTATTAAATGTTTCAGTGTTTTAGTGTTTAAATGGTTACTGTTGCACCGAGGGACTGAGAGAAACGCAATTTCAATCTGTGTATGCCCTGTACAATGTACATATTGCAGTTCTGACAATAAAGTTGACTTTGACTTTCCTTTTCAGGTGGCAGGGGTCACTGGTGCCCACGTCCAGCTATCAGTGTGTGAGAGGAGGAGGACATCCTGGACAGGTCACAAATCCATCACAGGGCCACATAGAGACAAACAAGCCAAAAAAATCCATTCACTCTCTCACTCCCAGTTAGGGACAATTTAGAGTTACCAATCAGCCGAACATGCATATTTTTTGTTTTCTCCACCTTGAATCGCCACCTTGTTGTGGTAGAGGAGTTTGTGCACCTGAATGATCCTAGGAGCTATGTTGTCGGGGGTAATTTTAATTGCCCCTGGTAGTGTCTCCCAAGGCAGATTGGTTCTAGGTGACAGGACAGACAAAGAGCGATTCAGAAGACTTACATGGCAAAAATAAATCAAGGAACAGTGTCCCTTGCCCAGACGTGGGTTGCTGGCGCCCCATCCTGGAGCTAGGCCTAGGAGAGGGTGAGCCCCTGGTGACCGGGTCTCTACCCATGGGGCTCGGTCAGGCTCAGCCCAAATTAGTAACATGGGTTTGCCTTCCTGTGGGCCCACCACCTGCAGGAGGGGCCGTATGAGTCGGGTGCATGACACCATGGAATATCCGGCCTTCTTGGAGTCCTTGGCGGGGATGCTGGAAGGTGCGCCAGCTGGGGACTCCTTTATTCTGCTAGGGAACTTCAATAGGTAGCGACTGTGAACTGAAGGAGCGTAAATGGGAGGAACAGCCTCTCTGATCTGAACTTGAGCTGTGTTTTGCTGTTGGACTTCTGTGCTAGTCATAGTTTGCCCATCAAGAACATCATGTTCTAACATAAGAGTGTCCATAAGTGCACTTGGCACCAGGACACCCTATGTCGTAATATGATAATTGACTTTGTAGTCATGTCATCTAATTTGCAGCCATTTGGTTTGGACACTGGGTTGAAGAGAGGAGCTGAGCTGTCAACTGATCACCACCTGGTAGTGAGTTGGATCAGATGGTGGGGGAAGATGCCGGACAGTCCTGGTAGACCCAAATGTGCAGTGAAGATTTTCTGGGAACGCCTGGCAGAAGAACCTGCCAGAGAAATCTTCAAATCACACCTCTGGGAGAGCTTTAACCACATCACAGCTGAGGCAGGGGACATTGAGTCTGAGTGGACCATGTTACGCTCCTCAATTGTTCAAGTGGCTGCCTTGAGCTGTGACCACAAGGCTGTTGGTGCTTCTTGTGGTGGCTATCCTTGAACTTGGTGATGGACACCCCAGGTTAGGGAGACTGTCAAGTTGAAGAAGCAGTCCTATCGGTCATTGTTGGCTGGTGGGACTCATGAGGCAGCTGAGGAATACCGGAGGGCCAAGCAGTCCACAGCCTTGGCTGTTGCTGATGCAAAAGCTTGGATGTGGGAAGAGTTTGGTGAGGCCTTGGATAAAGACTCTCAGTCAGCTCCGAGGAGATTCTGGCAAACCATCAGGCGGCTGAGAAGGGGAAAGCACTTCACTAACACAGTGTTCAGTGAAGGTGGAGTGCCGTTGACCACAACCAGTGATGTTGTCGGGAGGTGGCAGGAATACAGGCAGTTGAAATGAGTTTCCTCCGCAGGATATCTTTAGTTTTTAGTTTAGTTTATTCATTCATTTTATAATAAAAACAAAATAATACAACATTTTACAACAAATAAAAATACAACACAAATGAAATGAAGGGTGGCAGTAAGAAGAAAAAATCTTATTTTAACCGCCCCCTCTTACAATCCATCAAATCAAACAACAATCAACTTTAATTAATAAAAAAACAAGAAATAATTCACCAAAAAAAATCGAACTACAAAGCAACATACACAACAGTATTTCATTTATATCTTTGCAATAGTCCACTTTTTATCATTTTCTTAAATGTAATCATTGTTGCTGCATTTTTTACTTCAGTCTCCAAGACATTCCATAAGCCAATTCCTTGAATTGAGGTTGACCGACCCTTTAAACTGGTTCTATATTGTGGTTTAATAAATACTTCTATTCCCTTAAGATTATAACAGCTCCGCTGTTTAACAAAATGCATTTGGATATTTACAGGTAGTTGATTTTTATGAGCTCTATACATAGAATAAACAGCTTTGGGCCAAGTACAGAACCCTGAGGGACTCCACAGGTAATATTGCAGAGGTCGGATCTTACATCATTTATCTGCCCAAATTGTTTTCTATTTTTCAAATAACTGGATACCCACTGCAATGCTAGTCCTCTGATACTGTATTTACTCAATTTGTCAATGAGAAGATCATGATCGATAGTATCAAAAGCTTTCTTTTATCTAAATCTTCCTTTAATCTGTCTAACGCTTGTTTGGATGTGTTAATAATTTTTTTCTTCCTTTTAACTGCTCTTATGGTATTCTGATCATTTTTATAGATTGTAAAAATGGGCAAGTGATCACTTAGGTCAGTAGTAAGAATACCACCCATTACATCCCCATTTGTTATATTTGTGAAAAAATTATCAATTGTTGTGGCACTATGACATGTAATTCTTGTAGGCTTGGATATTAAAGGATAAAGATTCAGGCTATACATTGAATGTATAAATGTACTGATGTTATTGTCATCCGCTGTATTTCCTATATCAATATTAAAGTCTCCGCAGAATTTTTTTTTCTTATTAAAGTTCTTTTCTAATAGCTCCATGACTTTATCAGTAAACATTTCTATGTTTGAGCTCGGTGATCTGTATGCACAACTCACTATGACGTTTTTATCGTTCTTACATATTAGCTCTATTGTTACCATTTCCATTAAATTATCAACAATTATTGACATTTCACTAATCATTTTACATTTTATGTCATTTTTAACAAACAGAGCGACTCCACCACCTCTTCCACTCTGTCTGTTCATGTAATACAATTCATACCCATCAATATTAATACTTGTATTTACATCATTGAGCCATGTCTCCGAAAGTGCTATTATGTCAAATGTTCTGTGTAATTCTTTCAAGTAGTGTGTTATTTGTAATATATTTGCATTTATACTCCTACTGTTAAAGTGAATAATAGAAAGATCTCCATTTGTTATGTTGATATCATTGAACTGTTCTTCATTGTAATATTTACAATCTTTTATAGTTGGAAAGAAATCCTTATCAATCACGTCATCAATACTGTATATTTTAGCGTCTGAGTCTTCGTACATCATCATTGTTTAAATGTACTTGTCCATCAGACTATACATTATTTCAAATTGTGGATATGAATTAATATCTCCTAATATCATCTAAATTTTATCCAAATCCTGTAATTCTTTTATCATTTTTGGTTGAGATGCTTCACGCATTTTAATCCAAACATTTCCATTTCTCGTCCATGTTGATGTTATCTTATTTTGTTTTTTTAATGACCTTGCCTCACGGGCAATATTTCCATTTTTCTTTGTCAGATGTTCATTAATGTATACCCTTGTTCCATTCAGTTTTCTTGCCTGTGTTATGACATTAATTTTAGCTTTTCTACTAATGAACTTCATGACTATTAATGGTTTAGATTTATCTAATTTACTGGGCAAGGTATGACAGATGGAAATGTCCTCATAGTCCACATTAATGTCTCTGTCACGAAGAAAAGTCACCACCTGTTCTTCCAAAGTCTGCAGGTCCTCCTGCTGTGCATCTTCTGTGACGTGTTTACCCTCAACAACCTTTGAACGTGGCCGGCGCTTGACTTCAAGTCCAGATATCACTAAATTGTTCAATCTTGCCTCTTGCTCCAGATCATCAACTTTTTTTTCAAGTTCTGCAATTTTAGTGTCTTTGTTATTTATTTGTATCTTCAATTGTTTAACCTCATTAACCAAAAGTTCTTGTTGAGATGCTAACCTAGTTAGTTCACCACTCATAAAGTTTAATGATTTCTTAATATCCTCCATATCTTCTGTATTCCCAACCAGTGCTTCTTTATTCCTCTGTCCCCATCTATTCGACATTATTTGTTAGTTTGTATGTTCAAATGTTGGTAGACTTTCAACTAGCTGGTTGAAAGTCAAAGGCTGATCACGATGGTTCACCAACCTGTAGCTGGTAGCTGCGACCTGGCAGCTACAATAACCGGATCAGTGAATGGATCCAACAGCCCATAGGACTCATGCAGCAGTCTGGTGTCTGCTCCAGCAGGCACAAATCCGATGGCTATAATCCAACCACGTCCCCGACAAGCTGGTCCCACGATGGCCGCAACGTCCACCCCCAGTCTGTCAAAGAAGCGCAGCAGCCCTCACTGGAGCCCTCTTCCCCGACAAGCTGGTCCCACGACAGCCCGTGCCATCCACCCTTAGCCCGCCGGAGAAGCACAACAGCCCTCACCAGAGCCTACTCCTCCGACAAGTCTGTCCAAGGTGTCCCGCGTTGTCCACTTCAGCTCACCGGAAAAGTCCAGCGGTCCCACCAGCTAGCCGTCAGGAGCAGGAGCACTCCTGCGAGACAACGCCCAAGGCGGAAGGCAGAACCGGGTGACTGCACCGCAGAGTTTTCCCAAAGTAAAAAGAAAAACTCAGAGGAGAAAAAAATAAAAAATCCAGGCAGGGAAAAAAGTTTGCAATCCGATGATTACCTCCGTTGATTTGTTGTTTGAAAAGGAGAAACCTAGACGCCGGCAGCTGGATGCTTATGCCGGGTACCGACCGAACGCGTTTCGGCCAGTCTGAATATCTGGACTCTTCCTTAAAGAAAGGGTGAGAAGTTGTTATCCAGGAGAGACTCGGAGTACTGCTGCTCCTCCACACCGAGAGGAGCCAGTTGAGGTAGTTCGGGCATCTGGTAAGGATGCTCCCTGGGCACCTCCCTAGGGAGATGCTTCGGGCATGTCGGACTGGGAGGAGACCCAGGAGAAAATCCAGGACACGCTGGAGAGATCATGTCTCTTGGTTTACCTGGGAACCTTGGAATCCTCCCAGAAGAGCTGGAAGAGGTGGATGTGGAAAGAGATGTCTGGGCCTCCTGCTCAAGCTGCTGCCACGTGACCAAACTTCAGAACAAGCGGGTGGGGGGGTGTTTTTGGTCTGTGGGAGAAAACCGTAGTACCTGGAAAAAACCCATGCATGAACGGAGAGAACATGCAAACTCCACCCAGAAAGGCCCCCAGCTGGGATTTGAAATGGAGCGACCTGCTCGCCGAGATGTGGCAGCTCTACCTACTGTGCCACTATGCTGCCTGCTTTCTAACTCTCCTTTCCCAAAATGTTACAGTATTTTTATCAATGTGAAGATCAAGACAAATCAGTTTTGTTAGTAAAATCATGCTAATTTCAACCATTTTGTTTGTAGAAACATTCAGTCAGAGCCTAAAGATTTGGTGAATATGGGAAAAAGGATCTGGGATGGACTTGCGACCTGTCCAGGGTGTACCCCGCCCACCACAGCTGGACATGGGCACCACTGACACCCGTGACCCAAAATGGATGAAGCAGGTAAAATATATGGATGGGTGGAAGGATGGATGGATGATTGATGGGAAAAAGGATTTCTCTTTCTGAAATGTATTTAGCGTCTTGTTTTCATGCTTACCTTCAAGGTACGGTAAATGTAAATTTTCCAACCGCAAAGATGAAATGTTATGTAGAAATACTATTTGTCTGCATCTTGAGAGCAAATGTTTTTGCATCTGAAGTCAGTACCATTTACTGTTGGGTTTTTAAAGAGCACAGACAAACATTTTAAGGTTGTAGCTTTGTGTGAAACTAAACCACTGACATCAAAATGAAATTACAAGCACATCCATCATTTCATTACATGTCCTTGTGGATTCAAACATTTTGTACATATTTGTTTGTAACCAAGCCATAAAATAAAAAAAATAAAAAAAACTGTAATAAGAGCAGTTGTGGTTGTGAGGATGGAGGCACAACTTACAGCGCTGGTGACCTCGATTTCATAGACTTTCTGGAAAGAAACTCGGTCAAAGAAAACCAGCTTCCCATTTCCTTCATCTTTCTTTACCGACGTTCCTGTGACGACAAGCTTGTCATCTGGGCTAAAACAGCAGTCGGTCCTGCAGAAAAATGTTCCACACACGTTTAAAATCCACAAGTAATGCATTAATTTAGATGACAACAAACAGACAGATTGTAATTAACGTAGAAGTGGAAAAGTCTCACATAGAGAAGTAGTTGGTCAGTCCGGTAGCTTCATGTACAGGCTTCCTGAAGCTACGAATATCCCAAATTTTCAGTGTGTCATCACCTAGTAAAGAAAGTTTGATTAACTATTGAAGTGTACTGTAAATGGTAAAACACATTTTAAATATCTACTTATGATCAAGTTAAAAAAGAACTTAAACTCAAGAGTTATTGATGTTACAAGTTATTGTATTGTCTGTAAGAGTTATGCTATAAGCTTCTTGAATAAATTGCATACCAAGCAGAAGCTAAACATTTTTTGTGTTTCTATACTTAGTTACTTTGTTGTTTTTTCAGTGGGTGGGAAAGGGGGAGTTACCAGTTTATTTTAAACTTTGTAAGAGACAAACATCTATTACATATACTGGTAAGAATCCAGCATTTTTTTAAAAATCAGTAATGAAAAACAACATAAAGCCTAAATGCTCAGAAGCAAATTAATGCAACTTTAATGTGCTGTATCTAGCTGGGTGGTCCGGCTCATATTGAGTTTTCGTTACCTCCACGTGAAGCCAGAGTCACACCATCGTATGAAAAGCACAGACAAGAGGTGTCTGATCCTGAAGCATGGGCTTGCGGAGAGTGAAACTTTGTATGAACCTAAGATGAAAAGTAAAATAAAATAATTACAACAATTAATCAACGCTGGGGTGTACATTTATGGTCTGGTTATGTAACTGTATGTAAAAGTGAAAAACCTTTAACGATGTCTTGTAATACATAATGGTCAGTACTCTGATTTAATATCACAGCTGTATCAAAAATACTTTTTATGTCAAGAAAGTTCATGCTCACTTTTTATGTCTTTAAAACAGAACTTGGTTTTCATCACTATCACAAACACCTAACTATATAACAACAAAGCCCACCTCAACTCATGAAATACTAGTAACTTAACACACTCTAGCAACGCCACAGACATTTACCTTGGCAAACTTTTAAATGCCTTCTGACAGACGGTGTTACACGTACAGTTCACTGACAATAATACACAACCTCTCTGCTGAAACCTCAGCTCTGGCTGACATTGCTCCAATCAATCTTTGCTGCAATATTATTTTACACATTTTATGTTACAAATGTTTTCTCAGAAGTTTTAGCCACTATTATCATTGATAAATCACAACCAGGATTATTTATAAAAGTTCAGACGCTTTGACTTTTAGACAGCAGCAGCTTTGTAGAGAATTTTAAAAAAAAAAGTTTCGATGTCAGATTTTAAACTACAAAAAAATAAATGTACCACATTTTGCCTTAAAACAGTCAGAGCAGCTTGTACCATTTTTATTGCATTTTAAACATAAAGAAAAAGAACAAAACAAAACACCAAACTATCTGTAGTCCAGGTTTTTTGATGAGTGTTGTTACTGCATAGTAGCTGTACCTGAGAAAAACAGCTGCTTTATAATAATAATAATAATAATAATAATGAATTCAATTTATAATGCACTTTTCATTAATAAAAATCTCAAAGTGCTAGTGCCTTTATAAAGGCAAAGTTTTTACAAAACCACATGCCAAATTCATTGTTCTTGAGCAATTCACTGTAAATGTTGCTATATATATATACCCATTCATGGCTGTGCTCATCTGCATTTAATGTTAAAAATCAAAGTAGTCCCATTTCATTTTAAGGCAAAGAAAAATTAAAGTAGTCGGTAATTTCTGAAGCTTTTAGGATTAAAATAAATTATGCAGCTTTATAAAATATCAGAAAAACTTTTTTCCTCTTTAAACAGGTACAGTAGTCCCTTGCTACTTTGTGGTTCATTTTTTGCGGACTCGCTCTATCGCATTTTTTTCAAGATAAGATTGGACATGACAAACAATTGGCTGATTGATGGATGAACTGCATGATCAGCATGACATTTTTACAATAGTCCCTCGCTACTTAGCGGTTTGTTATTGCAGATTCGCTCTATCGTGGTTTTTCAAAATAAGATTGGAAATGACACACAATTGGCTGATTGATGGATGAGCCTCACGATCGGCATGGCATTTTTATTTAAAAACAATTATTTTAAATTATTTAGCACCTGCTGCACCTTTGTGCAGCCCAGAGCTGCAGAAAAAGCTTCCTGCTGCGCCTCTGTGCAGCTCTTACTACAGGATAAACGTCCTCCTGCAGCTGATCTGCGTGCAGAGCAAAGAAGTGGGCGTGGCCAAGAGCGCTTGCAGGTGGCTGAGAGCAGCAATCAATCAATCAATCAATCAACTTTATTTCTATAGCACATTTTAAAAACCACAGGGTTAACCAAAGTGCTGTACAATAACACAAAAGACAAATGAATTAAAATGATAAAACACAAACAAAGCGTCCAAAAATAAAAAATACATATACCAGTCTCACTGCAGGTGTGTTAAAATGCCATAAAAAAATAAGATCACGTGTTAAAAGAGCAGAGGCACAGAGAGGGAAATAATGACATTCTGTGCTTTTTATTTTTTTATTTTATTTTTTAGAGCATTTAGAGTTCAGCAACATTGTTTAGAATATTGCAATAGTGTGGGAAGGGTTTAAAACACCTCTATCTATCTATCTATATCTATCTATCTATCTATCTAT
>JBBPBX010050119.1:0-10822 GCA_038048925.1 Garcialebias charrua | reverse complement strand
TGCGCTGACATTCTTCTGTCTGTTGTGAGCCACCAGGGAGCTAGTTAGCATTGAAGCTAGCGTGTTAGCTGATGAAGTGTCGCTCCTCGTTGTGTTTTGCTGTTGCTACAGCCACTAATGAGACACAGACACACTTGTCTTTCAACACTGTAAAATACCTTTTCCTCCCAGTCACTGTCACCTATGCTTTAATAGCTACTTACTGGAAGTTAATAGTTTGTGCTGCAGCTCACTCCCACCCAGCGGCTCCGCGAGCCTGTGACTCCGGTGCTCTTGTTGTTCCTTGTAAACATTGGACTAAACCATTTGCCAACAGAGAAGGGGGGGCAAATTTTCCTTTTTTTTTCTTAGAATAATGGTGGATTTCTCTCTTTTTTGCCTTTTTATATTTATATTGTTTAAAGACACAGTTTCCTTTATTGAATTATTGGGGGGGACAGATCTATATTTCCCCAAGATTGGGGGGGTCCTGACCCCCCCGACCCCCCCAGGATCTACGCCTATGTCCGCATCATCATTTTTTTTGTTCACTACCCAGAGTTCATATCTATAGGTGAGGGTAGGGACACAGACCAACCTGTAGAGAGCTTTGCCTTACAGCTCTGCTCCTATTTCACCACATCGGACTGGCACAGAGTTTGCAATACTGCAGTTGCTGCACCATCCATCTGTTAACCTTGCAATCTATTCTTCCTGCACTCGTAAACAAAACCCCAATATACTTAACTTCTCCACTTGAGACAGGACCTCACCTCCAACCCGGAGAAAGATATCCATCCTTTTTCGACAGGAACCATGGCCTCAGATTTGGTGGTGCTGATCCTCATTCCAGTCGCTTCAGACTCATGCCGGGTTCCCACCAAACGCTTTTCGCGCCTCCGAAGCAGCCACTTTACATTGAAAGTCTATGTGGCCGAGCATCTTGGCACGGCGCAGCTTGACGCGGCGCGTCTTCAGCAATTCAAGCAGCGCAGCAGTGAGCGGCAGCTGTTTTCCGCACCCGCATCGCCTCAGAGCAGCGCGACTGTCGGAGTTCAATTAAATGAACCTTGACCTACTTCGGCAGCTCGCAGAAAAGCAGCAACCAATCGGGAGAGACTCTGCTATGTGATGACGCAACATAACGGGACTTTTTATGGACTTTTTAAACTTACCCAACGAGCCTCCATGAAGACACCAGCCTCCGGTAAGAAAGTTGGCATTTTTACAGTTGCCGCTGTCCGCTCGAGCTTACGATCATCCCAAACATAAAAAAAACATTTTACAGTAATCTCAACAAGGACTGTCGGAGCTGCAGTTCGGCTTGTAGAAAACCCACTCAAGTAGTAACGAGGCTCACGTACAGCTGATCTTTATCTGCCCGGTGTACAAAGAAAAAAGGACCGGAAAAGGAGCCAGACGCTGCTCCCACTGCGCGTCTGCAGCCGCGTTCTGTGTGAACAGACATCTGTTGACAACCAGCCAAAACAGTGCGGTAGGAGCATTTTTGATGCGCGAAAAGCGTTTGGTGGGAACGTGGCATCAGCTGTGAACCGCTCCAGTGAGAACTGAAGATCACAGCATGATGACGTCAATGAGATCACATCATCCACAAATGGCAGAAATGTAATCCCAAGGCCACAGAACCAGACTTCTTTTGCTCCCTGGCTGCACCAAGAAATTCTGTCCATGAACGTTCTGAAGAGAATCTGTGACAATGGTAAGCCCTGGCTCACCGGAGAGGCTATGGAGAGTGATGTCCCTATAGTTGGAACACAACCTCCGGTCCTCATTTTTGAAGAGGGGAACTACCACCCCAGTTTGCCAATCCAGTGGCACAGCAACATCTCATCCAGCCCTGGAGCTCTGCTGCTGCAGAGCTTTTTAACTACCTCGGTGACCTCAGCCCCAGTTATAGACAGACCAACCCCCAAGACCCTGAACTCAGCTTTCTTCATGGAAAACGTTTTGGTGAGATTGAGATGGTTCAAGAAAGATTCCTTCCACCTCTCAATGACCACTGGTTGAGGTCAACAGCACCCCACCTCTATTATACACAGTGTTGGTAAAGTTCTTCTTTCCCCGCCTTGGCCTAGAGTCTATCAAGGCCTCACTAAAATCCTCCCTCATCCATATATTTGCTTCAGCAACAGTCAGGGCTGCAGCTCACTTGGCATGCAATACTCCTCAGCTACATCCAGAGTCCTACCAGCCAACAACACCTAACAAGACTTCAGCTTGAGGGCCTCCCTAACCTGCGGTGTCCACCACCAAGTTTGAGGATGGCCACCACAAGATGCACAGACAACTTTGTGGCCACAGCTCAAGCCTCATTAATGAAGGCGCAGAACATTCATTCATTCAACCTTTATTTAGGCAGGTTAATCCCATTGAGCCTCGAGGACTCATTTACAAGAGAGACCTGACCTACTCTAGAAGAAACAGGACTCCATGGTTTGAATGTGAGAAATCATTTTACTGAATTTAACAGGAAGTGGCCCCTTGCATGTGAACCCTGTAAGGATAGCATTGCAATCTGAGAATAGGTCATACTAGCATTACACCTACTCCTTTTTGAAGAACATTACAGACAACCCTCAGCATCCTCTTCATCAGACTGTCATACAACAGTGTGTCTTCAGTCAGAGGCTTCTTCAGATCTGCTACAAGACATCCTTCCTGCCCACAGCCATTAGCATCTATAACAACTCTTTAATGAAACCAGGATGATGAGTTACAACATTTAATTTCCCTCTGAGATTAATAAAGTATTTTTGAATTGAATTGAATTAGCTAGATATATCCTTTCAAAAGAACCTAGCACAACTCTGATGCACTCCTGTTTAACTAACTTGATCTTAATTCTTTTGAAACACATCCAAATCCATTTTTCCCCATTTAGCAACACCTGTGAACTCGGTTTCCTTCTTATAGTCACATTTCATTTTCACAACCTTTTTGTTATGTTAACTCTTTATTTACAAGTGTAGTCCATCCGATGGATTAGAAACTCGTCCATACCTAGTAACAGTCCCAATAGCCCAAAGGTCACTCCTGTTTCTCTTTAGAAGATGCCTGTCAGTCTCTACAACTTATGACCTTGGCGTGTTGACAGGTCTTAACAACTGAACCGGCTATTCTCTCTTTAGTAATCCATTCTTTCTGTCCAGATGTGAGTTTTGGGAGAGGTCGAGAGCTGTGTCAGTGATTGTAATGTGCGGCTTTGAAAAGCCTTCAGTTTCAGCCACTTGGGAGGTTTACTGTAAGTTGGGGTAGCGAGGTGCACAGGTTGCTCATTAAAAGCTGAGCTGGCAAGAACCACTCAAATGGATATAATAGTGGTCAACTCCTACCAACAAAAAAGTCTCTTTTGTCTCTCAACAACAACAAAAACAACAAGAAAGAAACTGTCCATATGACCTGACTGAACATGGTTGGATTTTGTACCTGGATGATTGAGCATGAACTTTGATATCTTGAACCACTTTGGCTGTGGCTGCCTGGGAGGAGTCTACGGTAGAGAGGACGGCCCCCAGAAACCATCTTGTCACCAGCAAACTGGTTGGTCCACTGTAGGAGTGTATTGCTTAGTGGGGAAAACAGTTTGTTTGTGACTCCTCAGACTGATGAAGCCCTTTAGTGAAACGTCTCAACAACAAAACAAAAAAAAAACTGTCCAGATGACCTGACTGAACATTGTTGGATATTTTTCGCATGTGAAAATCAGGTCAGGATTGTCCATGTCCACCATTGTGACATCTCTAAAATTACTTGATGTATCCAGGGAATTTCATGTAAAAAAGAAAAGAAAACGGTGACTACTGAACGTCATGTAACATTACATGTCATTTGTCACGTGACCACATGATGCATTGACAGTCGTGTGAAAAGACTGGTCATTCACTGCAGCTTTTATTTATTTATTTTTACTTTGTACCAACTTTGGTCTTGGTCCCACTCAGACGAGATGTGTGTTTATCAGTTTGGTCAGAATGAAAATATTTTTCTCCAAACTCGAGTCAAAGCCTTGGCAGATTATTTTCTCTTGTTTTTGTCATGGATCAAGGAGAGGGAATTGAACATTTCAACTGTGTGCAAGTTGATGATTGTGTTGGAAGCATCACTTTAATTTGGATCTTTTTAACAAAACCCCTTGTGTTTCTGTAGCCAAGAAAATGATGAGTCTGGTGAGCAGTCGGGTGGATGCAGATTCAGCAGCCTCCCCTTCCTCCCTTCATCTGAGAGCAAAGAAGAAAAATCAGTTCTACAGACCTGATATCTCCAGCCCCATGGAGATGCCTGCACACTCTGTAAGGATTTATTCTGTTTCCTCAAACTGATTTTATTCAATTTTAACAATAATTATAATTTAAATAATAATAATTCACCTGATGGCAGGCTGGAGTCCTGTTTGGGTTTCTTCTCTGTTTTCAGGAAGGCCCAGTTAGGATATCCACATTTCTCTGAGCCTGTCTTGTGTGGGAGTTCTCTTTATCCCTGCCTCCCTAATTTTTGAGGATGCTGTCCACACTCCCGTCACTTTGACTCCCATCATCCTTTGGAGCACAAGTTAGGAGTCATCAGGACTCTGTACCACAGAGCAGACAGCGTCCCCACTAACTCAGCAGCCAGACAGAAGGAGAAATCACACACAAAACAGGCTCTAGAGAAATGTGGATATCCTAACTGGGCCTTCCTGAAAGCAGAGAAGAAACCCAAACAGGACTCCAGCCAGCCATCAGGTGAAAAGAAGGAACCCAGACCCAGACCAGTGGTCATTCCATATGTTGCAGGAGTTTCAGAGACACTGAGACGTTTATTTTCTAAACACAACGTCCCAGTGGCTTTTAAACCCCAAAATACATTAAAGACTGGTTCATCCCAAAGATCCAGTCCCCCGGCACAAACAGAGTAATATTGTGTATGTTGTTCAGTGTCAGGAGGGTGATCAGTCTTATATCGGGGAAACTAAACAGCCACTGGCCAAAAGGATGGCCCAGCACAGAAGATCAACATCATCAGGTCAGGACTCTGCGGTCTACACTCATCTCCAGGCCAGCGGTCACTCTTTCAGGGATGAAGATGTTCACATCCTTGATAGAGAGGAACGATGGTTTGAGAGAGGAGTAAAGGAGGCCATCTTTGTGAAAAGAAACCGTCCATCATTAAACAGGGGTGGAGGCCTCCGGGTTCAACTGTCCCCCACTTACAATGCTGTTATTGCTGGTATCACTCATGCCGGGTACACACCAAGCGCGTTTTGAGCAGCCAAAGCAGCCAGTTTACATGCAAAGTCTATGGTGGCCGCGCATCTAGGAGCAGCGCGGCGTGCTGCGGCGTGTTTTGAGCAGTTTGAGTAGCGGCAGGGTGCGGCAGCTCCTTTTCCGTGCATGCAGCACGTCCAGAGCAGCGGCTGCTCGAGTTCAACAAATTGAACTTTGACCTACTTTGGCTGCTCGCCGCGTAGCAGCAACCAATCGGGAGAGACTCTGCTATGTGATGACGTGCCTGTAGTTGGTGTCCTGCAAGGTGATGCGGCCAACAACGCGGGACAGCAGGTCGTCAAACTGGGCTCGGGTGACACGGAAGTACCGCTGCAAGCGATGCTCGTCTGCGTGCAGCTCCTGGATTAGATGGTGGAATTCACCAAAATGCAAACGCCTCTTTATTGTGGGGTGAATCCAGAATCGGCGTTGTGCACGGCGTCTGCGTGCTGCTGCTTTGTTGATTAAATGGAACAAAGCAATTCTTCAGATTACGTCCACCATTTCAGAGACCGGAAAAAAACAAACCTGACCGGAAAGGGACCAAGATGCTCCTCCCACTGCGTGTCTGCAGACGCGCTCGGTGTGAACAGACATCTGTTGACAAGCAGCAAACACCGCTCGTCGGGAGCGTTTTTGCTGCTCAGGACGCGTTTGGTGGGAACCCGGCATAAGCCCTCTGTGAATAGCAAACAACCATCAGGGCGCTAATGAACAATTACTGTAATGATAATCCTTAATCATGTGAGCAGCTGGTTCTGGATGTCAACAACAAACTGGTTGATCCACTGTGAGAAGGCTGAGTTTACTGCAGCTCCTCAGACTGAAGAAGTCTTTTGGATGAAAGACTAAATGTTTCAACAAAGAAGAATCCGTCCACAGGACCTGACTCAACTTTGTTAGAGGTTCAGTTATTTGTCAAGCACCAAAATAAATTCTACAAGAAGAAGAAAAAGATGCAGAAGTTGAATGTAGTTTGGTGTGATGAAGACACAGTGAGAGCAGGAGTGAGTCGTGATGTTTGAGATATTTCTGGTATGTAGCGTGTTTGGATGTTATAGTTCTGGTTTGGTGCAGTTTAGTGTGTGAGTCGAAACAAAGAGACGATTTATGAACGTGAGGAGGAAGTAGGAACCACGGAGTCAGAACATCTCAGACAGAGGACCATGTTGATGAAGAGGGTGATCATGATTTTGTTTAGAGGAGGAAGAGAGAAAGAGAGCACTGAGGTCTGACTGCACAGAGGAGTGGGTCCAGACCCCCTCTGACTGGGCCAACAGAACCAAGCATCAGTTCTGAGTTCTGGAGAGCAGAGGAGGATGTGGATGTTGACCCAGAGACTACTGAAGGAAAATACAGTTTTTTAAATGACCATAAAATAAATACTGGCTTTTGTCAATTTATAACAACTGTAGTGGAGAGTTTTTAAACAAAAAAAACCTTAAAGCGTCAAGACAAACAAACATTTTTTTATTAAATATTTTTATTTCACATTGAGCCAGCTCTAAAATACTGACTAGTTTTTGTGGAAAAATATTTAAAAACATTATTTTAGTCCGTTTAATAAGGTGGTGATTTTCCCCCTGAGGAACATCCATCCATTATCTTTTACCTGCTTCTTCCATTTTGGGTCACGGGGGTCACCGGTGGCCATGTCCAGCAATCACTGAGAGGGGCGGGGTACACCCTGGACGGGTCACAAGTCCATCACAGGGAGGGACCCCTGACGAACATGAGTAGTCATAAAGTTAAAGGATTAAAACCGTCTTATTGAAATGTTCACAACATGATGATTTTGATGTGGATCACATTCCACCATCTTGTCTGTAGTTACAGAAAACAAAGAGAAGTTTCTGAGCTGCAGGCGTTCAGCTGGGACTGCTGCAACATGAAGAATAAAGATAAAGTCATTGTGAAATAATTATTAGATTCTTATCATATACGTTATCTCCTCTACAAAATTGATTGACAGCTGCTGATTATGACTTCATAACTCGTTTCATGTCTGTGATGCTGGTCAGACATTTTCATCAGAGTTTAGACGGTCGGTGTTGACCATGTTCACCACAGCACATCTGACTCCAGCCTCCTTCTCTGAGCCGTTTGCCTCCTGCTCTAAAAGTTAGTGAGAACTAGTGACTCAGTCAGGGAAACGGAGGACCCCAGAGAACATTTGAAGATATTTAGAGAAGCAGTCCTGAGAGATGCTGTCTTCAGAGATGAGGGGAGGAGCTGCATCATCTGGAGAGAGCTTGAAACCAAGCTGCTGCTCCTGCCGGCTAAAAGGAGTCAGATGAGGTGGGGTGGGCATTTGATGAAGACGTCTCCTGGACGCCTTTCTCCAAATGTGTTTTTTTGTGTGTGTGGTAGGGGTGCAAATCTCTGTGTCTGGAGAATCGATACGATTCCGATTTTTGGTGTCACGGTTCGATTCAAAATCGATTTTTGATTCAGAAACTATTTTTCTATTAAAATGGTCATAAATTTAGTTTCAGTTTTGTAACTGACGAGCTGAAAAGAATAAACAACAATGTAAACAAATAGAACATTTGTTTAAAACAATAATTTTAAACTGAAAATGTTAAACAACAATGTAAACAAATAGAATATTTATTTAAAACAATAATTTTAGGTTCCTTATTGTATCAAATTGTTTGCATCGTTTGATATTTATACCAAAAATAGGAACAAATAACACAGGAATGCATTAAATTCTGTAACTTAAATAACCAGTATTAGCTTTTTGCTCTGTTACTTATAGAAGATTATTGTTTGAATTGATTGTTTGAACTTGTTTTGTTTTTGAAAAAAGGGGCAGATAAAATAAGATTTCTTCTTCTTTCTGCCACCTTTCATTTTATGTATTCTTTCATATACTATGAGATATGGTTTTATTTTCTTTATCTTTTGGGTTTTAATGTAAAAATGAAATCGATTTGGGGGCTTTTAGAATCGATTCTGAATCACCAGGACTAAGAATCTAGATTCTTTGAAAAATCGATTTTTTTCCCCCTGCACCCTTAGTGTGTGGTGTCACTGGGAGGAAGAGATTATCTTCTCTGTCCTAAAAAAACCCTGATTTTTACTTCCTTTCTCCACTTTGTGCCGATATGTGAAAGTTGGACATTGGTACTTCATTATATTTAAAGCTTAGCACAAAATTGAGACTTTGTAACATTTATTTGTATTTATTTATTTTTAGATCATCTGCCAAGATACGGAGAAAGAGAGTGACCACCCGATCATCAAGCGGTGCCTTCGCTCTAGAATGGCTAAATAATCAACCTGTGTATAATACAGTACTGTACACCCTTCTTGTTTGTTCTTGTCCTTTGTTTAATAAAGCCTTAATATATGAATGTAACGTTTAGCTGCTCATAATCAAGCTCCTGGTTTAAATGGTCACATTTTAGGCTCTCAAATATTTAACTTTCTGTTTTATAGTTGAGCATAGACGGATAAGTAACGTTTTATTTTGCATTCTGAGGTCACGTTAATGTAATGTCGGTGAAGCGTGGATTCATTTAGAACTGGATCAGTTTTTGTTTTAATGAAGACAAAACAAAAGAGTGACACTCAGTCTGATGTCAAGTCTCTGTTTCTGTCAACTCAGCAGATAAAAACACTCAATGTTAAACAGTATTTCTTCAATGTTTATAATTCAGTACCTCTACATTCACAAGATTTTTATAGCACTACAAGCACTCGACAGTTTTCTACACTTCTTGTTCAAACACTTGTCTCCAAACGTTTACAGGTGCAATTTTTGTGTTGTGCAAAAGTCACTTTGGTTCCACTTTACAATAAGATTTACTTATGGATGGATAATAAATAGTTTATTAATATATTATTAATTCCTCTATGCACACTTTATAAATAATTAATAACTGCTTATTATGCATTAATTAATAGCGCGAAAGAGACAAAGCTGACCAGTTTGTTGCCAAATAGTGAGACAAATCTGTCCACATACTGTATATATTTAATCTAGAGCTGTTATATTTGAATATTTCAGACTAAGTTACTGTCTTGTAATCACAATAACCATTTGTAAACCTAATATTTTCAGGATATAATATTAGTTGTAGATACTTATAATATAATGATAAAGTACTATATAGATGGATGGATGGATGGATGGATGGATGGATGGATGGATAGGATAAACGGATTTGTTTCACTATTTGGCAACAAACTGGTCAGTTTTGTCTCTGTCACCCTTAATTAATGCATAATAAAAAATTATTAATGATTTATAAAGTGTTTATAGAGGAATTAATAACATATCTATGAAGTATTTACTAGCCATCTATAAGGGGAGGCTTACTGTAAAGTGGTACTGTCACTTTTTCCTGCCTTTAACTTCTTTAACTTAATTGATACAAATTTAGTCTAATCTTTAAGATCTTAGAGTAAATTTGTAGAGCACTTATAATTGTCAAACATTTGTATTAATTTTATTTTAGCTCTTGTTATTGTCTTTAACCCCCACACACACTCATTTATGCTGAAGTTTGTCCAGAAGATTTGATGATGTAATTTTCTAAAGTTGGAACAAATGGTTTTGATTGAAAACAGATTTGACTGTTTCCTCTCCAGTTTTGTAAGATGAGGCTGTAGCATCAGACAAATATAAAATGGAATCAGTTATTCTAAAGAACAGATTGAGCTGTAAAGTGTGCACATGTGTCATTTATGTTAGTGAAATATGTTGTGTTTCCTAATGTGCAATTGTGCACACAACTACTTTAGTTCAGTTCCAGTGTTTGTGAAATATACATGTGAGAACTTAATGAAAAGGTCTGTATTAATGTCGTATTCTGACTGTATTCATGCAAACTGTGTGTTTTTCAACATTTGTGGTAAATTAAACTACAATTAAAAAAACATTAAAAACAATATCCTGTTATTTTTCTTTTATTTTCATACGTTTGTCATTTTTAACTATTTTTAACCTGTAGTAGTGACTAATAAGAGGGGAGAGCGGTGGAGCAGGGGTTAGAGAAGGTGGGCCTCTGATCAGAAGGTCGCTGGCTTGACTCATCGGACTGATGACATGAAAATGTGGGTGAGAAAGGTGAAGCACCCGCACCTGCCTCCACCCTCATTTACCCCACTCTGGGCCCTTGAGCAAGGCCTTATGCTCCCCCGGGTGCCCCAGATAGCAGCGCTGCTCCACACAGAGAGCTGTGGTAGCTCGGTGGTCTGTGGTTGACATATTGTTTTTGTACTTTAAGTGTTTAGCATATTCTTAGTTCATATCTTAGATCCTTAGTACTGTTTCTTTTACAATTTACTCTATATTTTGGCTATTGTTTGCCATTTTATCTGCCATGTCCTTTCATTAATGTGTGCCATAAAAATACATCTGTTAAACCCATCCTTTGTTTTCTGAATAATGTATGAGTGTTTCTAATAAAATGTCTGGCCTGCTGGCTGAATGGTTTTAATGGTTTTAATGGTTTTACTTTCCCAACCACTGTGCTGCTAACAGAACTGCTAACATTTCTCCTACTAATAATCTAATGGTGAATTTTTTTCCTACTTTAATTTGAAATTCCAGGACTATGAAATGTATT
>JBBPBX010050118.1:0-25104 GCA_038048925.1 Garcialebias charrua | reverse complement strand
AAAAAAAAAAACCTTGTCGTGCGCTGCACTTACGTCTCCTCTATACTGAAAGAACCCCCCACACGATCCCTTCTTTTACCACAAAAGGCAAACGAAGTACCGCCATGGCTTTCTGTCCACTTCACTCATGAAGGACGGTAAGAAATGACTTTTTAAAATTTCTTATACTAATCTGCATTGCATCAAATCCAAACTGAAGCGACGATTCTTTTTTTTTCTTTCCTTTCTTCAAAAGTTTATTTTACATTTCTTTTAAATGTTTCAGTTAGAATTTTGTTGTTTCCTGTAATTTTCATGACTTCTTTAAAGTGCTGACGCAGAAGACGCACAAAACCAGTTTCGGACTCGAATCCAACGCGTCGCCGCATGATCCCGTGCGTTTAAATGTCTAGTTGGAGTTTAATATTAAAATGAAAAAGAAGCATTTCATGCTGGATGTGTCTGCGTGGTGCCTGCCAGCCGCCCCGGGGCTGTTGGACACTCCAACAAGCAGAGAGAGGCTGCGGGAGCGCAGCTGAGGCTCCTGACTCATCCATGGAGAGAGCCCTGACGCGCACAGCCGCTGAACTGGAAATCTGTGGGAAAAGTGTTTTGTTTGCAATCCCAAGGCTGCTAGTGGGTTAACACTGGAAGGAACACTTAATAAAGAAAAAATAAATAAATGTTCAGGTGAAGTGACTATATTACGGAAGCCTAGTGCTGCCACCTATTGAAATTTTTTTTTTGGGGGGGGGGGCTTATGTAGTAATTACGTGATAAGTATCACATAATGATACGTATCACGTAATTACGTGATAATATGTAGTAATAACGTGATACGTATCACGTAATTACGTGATACGTATCACGTAATTACATGATAAGTATAGATGTAGCATGCATAGCCAGTATTTTAGGAGGGGTGGTTCCTTTAAATATAAAGTAGACCTGAAAATTTGCAACATGCCTCGGTGGCACAACTGGAAGCGCATCGGCTTTCCAATCCAAACTTTATCTCGACCCGGGTTCGATCCTGACCTGGGTGAACTTTTTTTACGTTTGTTTTTTATTGGATAAATAAAATAAAAAAGGAGTTTGTGTTAACCACATCAGGCATATTAAGTCTATGGTGTTAACCGGTTCGACATTAGTGGCGTCTCCATACCTTCTCTTTTCTACGGAAGGGTATTCTGTGGTGTTGTGAGGTGCTGTTCCTTTAAATATAAAGTAGACCTGAAAATTTGCAACATGCCTCGGTGGCACAACTGGAAGCGCATCGGATTTCCAATCCAAACTTTATCTCGACCCGGGTTTGATCCTGACCTGATAAATAAAATAAAAAAGGAGTTTGTGTTAACCACACAGGCATATTAAGTCTATGGTGTTCATTCATTCATTCAACCTTTATTTAGTCAGGTAAATCTTTTGAACCTCAAAGGCTCATTTACGAAAGCGACCTGCTAAAACTAAAGAACAATGAACAGCAGTGGTAGAATTTCCTTAAACAATAAACAATAAACAAACAAACAATAAACAATAGAAAACAAAAGAGAGAAAAAAAAAAAAAGTTTTTTTTTTTTTTTTTTAACAAAGTATCAAAAAACTAGCAAAACATTATAAGGTAGACGTATAAAATCAAAGACAGGAACAGATCTGCATTGGTTTTTGCCAGGATTCCAACAGATTCTGAAAATCTGGTTTTCAGAAGTCTATGGTGTTAACCGGTTCAACATTAGCGGCGTCTCCACACCTTCTCTTTCCACCTCTCTTAACACAGAACTTGTGTTGTGCGGGAGTTGTAGGCGGGACTTCATAGTAAGAGAGGTGGAAAGAGAAGGTATGGAGATGCTGCTAATGTCGAACCGGTTAACACCATAGACTTAATATGCCTGTGGTTAACACAAACTCCTTTTTTATTTTATTTATCCAATAAAAAACAAACGTAAAAAAAGTTCACCCAGGTCAGGATCGAACCCGGGTCGAGATAAAGTTTGGATTGGAAAGCCGATGCGCTTCCAGTTGTGCCACCGAGGCATGTTGCAAATTTTCAGGTCTACTTTATATTTAAAGGAACCGCCCCTCCTAAAATACTGGCTATGCATGCTACATCTATACTTATCACGTAATTACATGATACGTATCACGTTATTACTACATATTATCACGTAATTACTACATAAGCCCCCAAAACATTTTTTCAATAGGTGGCAGCACTACGCTTCCGTACTACATGGTCTGAAAAAGTTAGGACTAAAATAAAAATAAAAGCACAGAATGGAATTATTTGTAAAGCTGATAAACCTGTATTTTATTTTTAATGAACCATTGTAAGTGGCTAAACTAAGAAATTGTACCAAAAAATTACACAATTTGATGGCAGCAAAAAAAAGTGGACGCAGGCAGGTCCATGTTCTCCACTGTGAAACATCTCTTTTTTAACACCAGTCTGAGACCAGTTTGAACGTTTTGGAGGAGATTGTTGTTTGGTGTGGTGGCCCGTGTGTTTCATATCTTCTGCATTGTGTCAGCAATGAAGAAGAGAAGAGACTCTGAACCCAGAAAATCAAACAAACATCTGTCTGAAGGAATAAACACAAGATACAACTCACTTGACTGATTAGAAATTTGACCTTTCCAACATTCGGATTTTAATTCTTTATTATGGCCTGCCTGTTGCCATAAGGCACAAGCAGGTGGTGCGTTTGTTACAACATTCCCAAAATATTTTATGAACAACAGGACAAATTTTAATGACTTTTTTCATTTACACTGTTAAAAAAGAATAATTGAGTTTATTCAAAAAACAAAGCAACGTTATGCATTAAGAATTTTGAGTTTTCTCAATTATTTTTGCTAAGTACAATTTCATCATTGTACCAATTACATTTAAGTTGTTGGTTTTATTTTCTCAACTCTTAATTCTGCCAATTTGAATTTGATTACTGACTGAATGGAGCCATTCACAAAACTAAAGAAAGTTAATGAACAACATATGCAATTTTAACCATGGTCAATTAATTTAACCCACCAAAATAATTACAGAACTTAATGAATTCATGCTTCGTTGTGCATTTTTTTTACTTTATTGAACCGTTGTCAAAAATAACTTTCACCATCTATAAAGATCCATCCATCCATCCATCCATCCATCTTCTTCCGCTTATCCGGGGTCGGGTCGCGGGGGTAGCAGCCTAAGTAGGGAGGCCCAGACTTCCCTCTCCCCAGCCACTTGGAGCAGCTCCTCCGGGGGAATCCCAAGGCGTTCCCAGGCCAGCCGAGAAACATAGTCCCTCCAGCGCGTCCTGGGTCTTCCTCTGGGTCTCCTCCCGGTGGGACATGCCCGGAACACCTCACCAGGGAGGCGTCCAGGAGGCATCCTAACCAGATGCCCGAGCCACCTCAACTGGCTCCTCTCGATGTGGAGAAGCAGCGGCTCTACTCCGAGTCCCTCCCGGATGACTGAGCTTCTCACCCTATCTCTAAGGGAGAGTCCAGCCACCCTGCGGAGAAAACTCATTTCAGCCGCTTGTATCCGAGATCTTGTTCTTTCGGTCACAACCCAAAGCTCATGACCATAGATGAGGGTGGGAACGTAGATCGATCGGTAAATTGAGAGCTTTGCCTTTTGACTCAGCTCTCTCTTCACCACGACAGACCGGTACAGCGCCCGCTTCACTGCGGACGCTGCACCTATCCGCCTATCGATCTCACGCTCCAGTTTTCCCTCATTCGTGAACAAGATCCCGAGATACTTAAACTCCTCCACTTGGGGCAGGACCTCCTCCCCGACCCGGAGAGGGCATGCTACCCTTTTCCGGCTCAAGACCATGGCCTCGGATTTGGAGGAACTGATCCTCATCCCGGCCGCATCACACTCGGCTGCAAACCGCTCCAGTGAAAGTTGTAAATCACGAACTGATGAAGCCAGTAGGACCACATCATCTGCAAAAAACAGAGAAGCGATTCTAAGGTCACCAAAACGGATCCTCTCAACACCTTGGCTGCGCCTAGAAATTCTGTCCATAAAAGTTATGAACAGAATCGGTGACAAAGGGCAACCTTGGCGGAGTCCAACTCTCACTGGAAACGAGCCTGACTTACTGCCGGCAATGCGGACCAAGCTCTGACACCGGTCGTACAGGGACCTAACAGCCCTTATCAAAGGGCCTGGTACCCCATACTCCCGGAGTACCCCCCACAGAACCCCCCGAGGGACGCGGTCGAATGCCTTCTCCAAGTCCACAAAGCACATGTAAACTGGTTGGGCAAACTCCCACGCACCCTCCAGGACCCTGCTGAGGGTGTAGAGCTGGTCCAGTGTTCCACGACCAGGACGAAAACCACACTGCTCCTCCTGAATCCGAGGTTCGACTATCCGACGGACCCTCCTCTCCAGAACCCCTGAATAGACCTTACCAGGGAGGCTTAAGAGTGTGATCCCCCTATAGTTGGAACACACCCTACGGTCCCCCTTTTTAAATAGGGGAACCACCACCCCAGTCTGCCAATCCAAGGGAACTGCCCCCGATGTCCACGCGATATTGCAGAGTCGCGTAAGCCAACACAACCCTACAACATCCAGAGCCCTAAGGAACTCCGGGCGAATCTCATCCACCCCCGGAGCCTTGCCACCGCGGAGCTTTTTAACCACCTCGGCGACCTCAGCACCAGAGATCGGAGAACCCGACCCAAAGTCCCCAGGCTCTGCTTCCTCAGTGGAAGACGTGCCAGTAGGATTGAGGAGGTCTTCGAAGTATTCCGCCCACCGACTCACAACATCCCGAGTTGAGGTCAGCAGCACGCCACCTCCACCATAAATGGTGTTGGTCTCGTACCTCTTTCCCCCCCTGAGACGCCGGATGGTGGACCAGAATCGCCTCGAAGCCGTACGGAAGTCATTCTCCATGGCCTCTCCGAACTCCTCCCACGCCCGAGTTTTTGCCTCAGCAACCACCCGAGCCGCATGCCGCTTGGACTGCCGGTACCTATCAGCTGCTTCCGGGGTCCCACAAGCCAAAAAGGCCCAATAGGACTCCTTCTTCAGCCTGACAGCATCCCTCACTGCCGGTGTCCACCACCGGGTTCGAGGGTTGCCACCACGACAGGCACCAACAACCTTGCGGCCACAGCTCCGATAAGCTGCCTCGACAATAGAGGCGCGGAACACGGCCCACTCGGACTCCATGTCCCCCGCCTCCCTCGGAACGTGTTCAAAGCTCTCCCGGAGGTGGGAGTTAAAGCTCCGTCTTACGGGAGACTCTGCCAGACGTTCCCAGCAGACCCTCACAATACGTTTGGGTCTGCCAGGTCTGACCGGCATCCTCCCCCACCATCGGAGCCAACTCACCACCAGGTAGTGGTCAGTTGACAGCTCCGCCCCTCTCTTCACCCGAGTGTCCAAGACATGCGGCCGCAGATCAGATGAGACGACAACAAAGTCGATCATCGAACTGCGACCTAGGGTGTCCTGGTGCCAAGAGCACATATGGACACCCTTATGCTTAAACATGGTGTTCGTTATGGACAATCCATGACGAGCACAGAAGTCCAATAACAGAACACCACTCTGGTTCAGATCAGGGGGGCCGTTCCTCCCAACCACACCCCTCCAGGTCTCACTGTCATTGCCCACGTGAGCGTTGAAGTCCCCCAGTAGAACAAGGGAGTCCCCAGGAGGCGCACTCTCCAATACCCCCTCCAAGGACTCCAAAAAGGGTGGGTAGTCTGAGCTGCCGTTTGGTGCATAGGCACAAACAACAGTCAGAGCCCGTCCCCCCACACGTAGGCGAAGGGAGGCTACCCTCTCGTTCACCGGGGTGAACCCCAACGTACAGGCACCAAGATGGGGGGCAACCAGTATGCCCACTCCTGCTCGGCGCCTCTCACCAGGGGCAACTCCAGAGTGGAAGAGTGTCCAACCCCTCTCAAGGAAACTGGTTCCAGAGCCAGAGCCATGCGTTGAGGTGAGTCCGACTATTTCTAGTCGGAACCTCTCAACCTCACACACTAGCTCAGGCTCCTTCCCCACCAGAGAGGTGACATTCCATGTCCCAATGGCCAGCTTCTGTAGCCGAGGATCAGACCGCCAGGGTCCCCGCCCTCGGCCACCACCCATCTCACATTGCACCCGACCCCTTTGGCCCCTCCCACAGGTGGTGAGCCCATGGGAAGGGGGACCCACGTCTCCTCTTCGGGCTGTGCCCGGCCGGGCTCCATGGGTAAAAGCCCGGCCACCAGGCGCTCGCCAGCGTGCCCCACCTCCGGGCCTGGCTCCAGAGTGGGGCCCCGGTGACCCGCGTCCGGGCGAGGGAAAATTTAGTCCATTTATTTACTCATCATAGGGGTTTTTGGGCTGCACTTTGTCTGGTCCCTCACCTAGGACCTGTCTGCCTTGGGTGACCCTACTAGGGGCATGAAGCCCCTGACAGCATAGCTCCTAGGATCATTGGGACACTCAAACCCCTCCACCACGGTAAGGTGGCAGCCCAGGGAGGGGCTTATTTTCATTATCATTTTATTTGCTTATTAATATATTTTATTCAGTCAGTACAAATACTGTGTAAAATGTTTTATATTTTTCTCATTTGATTTTTTAAACTGTTTTCTTTGGTTACAATGGTTAATCACTGCTTTAAAAAAACAAGAGTCAAGTAAGATTTCGAATCTGTATTTTTCTCTGATTATTTCTCCGAAATTATGTTTGTATTCTGCATCTGTCTGTTAGCAAAATATCTTATGAACAACTGAACAGATTTTGATTAAACTTTCAAGAAATAATCACTGAATGGCTCTCTACGACTGGTTGACTTTTAAAGTACATCCAATTCAATCAATGGTGTTGGTCTGTTAGCAAAATATCTCATGACCCTCTGGACAGATTTTGAAAAATCTTTCAAGAAATAATAAACGGATGTTTCTTTACTGCTGATTAACTTTTGGATATATTTGAATTGAAGATGGCTGTTGTCCGGTCTGGATTTTTTTATTTACGTCTTTTAAAAAAGGTCAAACCCTTTTTAAACCGTTGCGACTTGGAGAAGGCTGTTCATGCTTTTATCAGTTCTAGGCTCGATTATTGTAACGCTCTGTATGTTGGTGTGCCTCAGTCAACACTGAGCCGCCTCCAGCTTGTTCAGAATGCAGCAGCTCGCCTTTTAACCAACACTCCTAGATGGGACCACATCACACCTGTTTTATTCTCACTACATTGGCTTCCTGTCCGTTTTAGGATAGATTTTAAACTTTTATTATTTGTTTTTAAAGCTCTGAATGGCCTCGCTCCTACTTATATAACGGAGTTGTTAAGTTTCCCCGCCCGCTCCAGGTCTCTGAGGTCAGATAGCCAACTCTTGCTCTCTGTTCCACGGACAAAATATAAACGTTGGGGTGACCGTGCCTTTTCTGCGGCCGCACCTCGACTCTGGAATACACTCCCACTTGAGCTACGCCAGATTACTGAACTTGGCCCTTTTAAATCAAAGCTTAAGACTTTTTTATTCAAACTGGCTTTTAGTAATTAAATATGTGGTGACATTTCTGGTTTTATTTTTGCTTTTATGTTGTGTTTTTCCTGATTTTTAATCTGTCTTTTTAAGTACTACACTGTTTTTTGTTAAGCACTTTGGTCACCACCACCGTGGTTGTGTAAAGTGCTAATGAATAAATGAAATAAATGAAATGAAATGGCTGCAGCAGGCAATTGAAATAAGCCAAACTCAAAAATGGTTATAATTCAGTTAATTTTACAGATATGGAGTTAAGTGATTGTTTGTTTAAAGTTATTTAAAGTTATTTTATATATTCTTTTAAATAATGGGGTGATATAAGATTTTTTTCTTCTTTCTGCACTCTTTTCATTCAATGTTTTATTTTTGATGAATGTTTTATTTTGTCTCTTTTAAATGAATGAATAAATAAATTAAATAAAATATTAAATAGCTTTACATCTGCTAAGTTCTTGGCATAAACCAACACAGACATGTTCCTGTTTTTAGTGTTTTACATGCTTTATATTGTAGCTGTATTATGATATGATGCGAAGCCACGGAGCTCCCAGGCGGAAGCTGAAACAGCTGCCGTAATCAGAGCGCCCAATCCGGCATGAAAAAGAAAAACACACCGCTGAAGTCCCTGAGATAGATGGAATGTCCGGCGTAAAACTAACTTGACCACGGTTTAATGTGACGCAGATGTGTTTATATAGCTCTGCAAACATTGAACGTTGTTGTCTTGCGGTGGTTCGGCGAGTGAATGGCGGCTGCTGCTGCCGCTTGTAGCTTCTGCATTAGCTGCGTGTTTAGCCAATCCATGTGTTGCTGTTGTCCGGCGGAGCAGCGCGGGCGAGCGAGCGATCGGCGGCTGCTGCTGCGGCCTGTATTAGCTTCTGCTAGCTGTGTGTTAGCCAGGCCATGAGCTAGCCATGAGCTGGTGTTCGTGCGGCGGTGCGGCGCAATGACTGAGCGATCGGCGATCGATCTGCAGCTGCTGCTCCAGGCTGAGACGTCCACAGAGTTCACAGAGCGATTCCAGCTAGTAATTTATCCATATGAGGCAATCCTGGAACAAACACAGTCCTCACAGCCGGCTGCCGGGACAACAGACCTACCTAACATGGCTGCCGCGGCATTTCCTGAAACGAACGGAAGTTGCGCAATTATGATTAAAAATGATCATTTTTATTAAAAATATTATTTATGAAGCCTTTAAAACAACCACAGCTGCAACAAAGTGCTGTACACATGAAATCAATAACATTTAAACACAAACAAAAAAAAGTTTTATTTTTTTCATATTTTTATTAAATTATTAAATATGATACGTTCGTAGGTCCGGGTTGCCGTATGTCGAGGGTTACCTGTAATGAAAATATGTTTGAACCCAGTTGAATCAGTTTCTGTGTCCTCCTTAGATGTGACCCTTATTTTTTTGGGGTGGGCTGTAACAATAACTATGTGACACAACAATCAACATTATTATTGTGTAAAACATGTCACAATAACATAAAATACAATTGTTTTCTTTTTTTTTTTTTCAAAAGATCAAAAGGAATTTTGCCAGCAAAGCTGAAGTTCTGCACACCTTCCTAGGCAGAGTCTGTGTTGACAGTCAGTGCTGGGGGTTGGGGTTTAGGCAAATTAATGTTAATGAACAGCAATTGTTAACACCCCCAGGCAACACTTCTGGAATGGGGACATTCTTCTAAGGCCCTGTTTACACGGACACTGTGTGGGGGAAACGCAACTTTTGGGTATGTTAATTAGGTTGAAAGTTTTGCGTTGACATGGGCGAATTCTGTGGATACGACTCTCTCCCCCCCACCCCCCGTACTCATGAATTTACTGTAGTTACCATGCTGGGCCTGTAGATGGCGCTGTGATCTTTGGAACCTTCACTACTGCGCATGCGCCACTGCTGCCTGAGGTAAACAGAGCAGACGAGGCAGCCTGTTTTCCTCTCTGGCTAAAAGTTCAGCTACTACAAGTTGTTGTCAACAAGTTAACAACAAGGTAAAGCTGGAATTTGGATAAGAGTCAACAGATCTGACACCAAGTGGGGCCGCTTCATCTGCGCACCAGTTGCTGAGCAGAACCGGAACCGAGTCAACATGTCTGACTTTACTCCATAGCGCTACAAGGTAAACCATGTTCTTAATAATGTGTCCTGGTGTTTAGTTCGATCACAGAACAACCAACTAAGGTTTTATTTTTATTTTTTTCCTGCGAGGTCGAAGCTGTTCCACGAAGCGGACCGGCGGTTCGGATGTGGGTCCAGTGGGATGAAAACAACAGAGTCCAGTTCATTAAAGTTCGATTAACTAGTTTTAAAAAGTGTTCAATTTAATTCTCAGTGTTTGTGACATGAGTTTGTGGTGTTGAATAAATAAATAAATTAAAAATCAACCTGGTGTCTTCATTTTCAACATGCAGCATGTTAGGCATGACGTAACGAGTCCAGATAGCTTCATTTAGCTCAGATAAATGTAAATATCTCCCACGCTAACATAAATACTGTTTATTATTGTTAAACTGTTAATATATAGCACATTTAGTATGTTATAGTGCAGCGTGACACGTGAAATGTCCGACTGCCTCGTTAACAGACAACTGGATCCAGGCAGCTGGCTCTCTTCCAACACAGATGCAGGTAAGGTGTAGAATAATTAAATATGAGAATCAAAATATATTCCATCAGCTATAGTTCAGAAAGTGGTGCGTGTGTCCACTGTCCAGTCCACCGCCATTGTTAAAATGCCGGCTGTCTGCGCGTGCGTGCTGCGTGCATGTGTTCAAACAAAAGCTCCACGGGAGATGTTTACATTATCAACGGGGGGTCAGCGAAAAACTTCCACCTTGAGAGCAGGGTCAGAAAAGTATCGGTGTCATCGAGGGGGGCCAGCAGCGTCGTGTAGGCGATAAGCAAAGTCGCAAAGAGAAAGTAGCGGTTACACTCAAAATACGCGCCGTGTAAACTGGCCCTAAATCTTTGAGGCCTGTTTTCTCCCTAATCTTATTTGCAGATTGTCAACATTGAAATGGTTGTATCTTCTTCATTTTTTTTTGAGTGCCATGTGTTTGGCATCATCGGATAGCTTAGAACCCACACTTTCAGATTCTGTAAATAACTCAAAATGACCCAGGGGAGACTTGTTCCTGGTTTTGCCACGGCCAGTCACATATTGTTTTTGTGGGTGTAATTGCCAGCAGTCGGTCATTTTGAGGCTTATAGAGAAGCCACCACTGCTGTGCTTTGTCTGGGGTAGTATTTTTTATTGGGTGCTTTAAAAAGGGGTGATTTACAACATGCAGTTTCTTGATTGGCTATTGAAGCTGTCCAAGGAACTGGCTGGAGGTTTGCTCTCTTCATCCCCTGTAAAGCACATGTATAACATTAAAATGACTGACATCCCTATACAGAGTTGGAAAAATTGTGCCCCTGGGACACTCGGATCTGTCTTACATGATTTGTGGGTTTCGTGGAGTAGAAAAGTAGCTGTCAAGAATATTTCTGATGAGAAAAAATGTTTAGTTTCTTGGGTGAATAAGATGAGTCGGTCAGGGATGTTTCCTGGTGTGGATGACCCGTCACCGTCCGTTGCTGGACTGAGTAAACTTCTGGTACAGTCAGATAGAGCTTTGAAGTTGGCGTTAGATGAGAAGGACAAATGTTCTGTTCTAGTGCGCAGAAAGAAACATAAGGACTGGCTGAAAGCAGAGGAGTTTAACAGAGACTTCTTATTGTTTTTGGATGAGATTAGCAAAATCCTAGGTAGACAGAAACCTGGTCTGAGAAGTATGCACAAGGCAGTTTCACAGATACAAGTTGTTGGCTCACAATCAGATTTATGGCCGTCTACAGATAAGACTTTAGTGCTTGACACCACAGGGCTCCCACCTAAAGCGGGTCCTCTTCCTCCTCCCGTCCTCGTACCAGGAACGGAGACATACTTTGAAGCTCAACAGCCTTGTCCTCCTCCTCTTCTTTGCCCTCCTCCTCCTCCTCCTCCTCCTCCTCGTCCTCCTCCGTATGCACCTGTTGGCCTTTCTCCACAAAATCAGATGCCTTTGTCGGAGCTCACATCCATAAATCTGGCTGAGCTGTCTCCTGGTTCTGGTTTTGGACACACAGGGACCAGCTCAGAATTGCTGCTCATTACAGGAGGTGTTTTACGGACTAAATTAGCTGAGAATAGAGATGTGGTGCAGGAACATGTGCAGACATTGATGGGTGCAATTCCTAACACTGCTGGCTCTGTAGGTAAACAAAGAGGAGGTGGTGTTTCACATCCACCGTCCTCTGATGATTCCTTTAGTGTGAAATCTTTGGGGGCTTCATACAACTCCATTCCACTGACCTGTCCTGTCCCAACTGTTCGTCCCCCTGACCTCAGACTTCCTGCCACAACTTTTGATAAGGTTACTGGCTGGCAGCGAGGAAATTCAGGTCGTTTGAATAGAATTGCTGACAATGTTCATACCTGTCTTGATGCTGCACCACCTGCTCAATACATGTTACCTCTCGTTTCCTCCACCACAGCTGAGGGGGTCCGTAACAAGACTTACACGCCTTTTAGTTTGCAAGATACTAAGTTGATCCGTCAGCGTTTGCCTGATCTCCAGAAAGGAGATTCGGCTTGGATCCGTGCTTTTCTGGAGGCCTACGCCGGAATTGTGCCATGTCTGGGTGATTGGAGGAGGGTTTTCACAGCATGCACATCGTTCGGTAGTCTGACAGAAATAGAACAGGCTGCTGGGACTAAATTGAACCCAGACAGTGATACGTTACACGACCACGTTCAAATTTTATGGCCAATCATAAGAGAGAAATATCTGACTTCTATGAAATCTTCAGATTTGTATGAGATTCCTCCGGCTGTTACAGAACGGGGCACGACCTACCTGTCTAGAGTTAACTCTTATGGGAAAATAGAACTGGAAATGATCCAACGATTGATCCTACGACTCAACTGTTGTTCAGAGGAGCTGTAGAGAGCTCTCTGTCTGATGATGTTAAGAAAAGCTTGGCATCTGTTGTTGTCCTGACAAAGATGGACTATGATTTATGGGCGACACACATTGTTCATTTTATTGATCAATCTTTTGATAAGAGGGAGTCTGATGACAAGGAATTGAAATCCCTAGAAACACAATTAGCTAAGGCCCAGTTGAAAGATATACGTGACAAACTTAATTTCACAAAGGTGAATGCGATTCAGATGCCCCAGATTCAGGGTCCTACTGCATCCTCTGAAAATTCATATCAGCAGAGACCTCTGGGTCCATCCACATCCTGGCGCAGAGGTTGTAACAAACGTCTGAGGGGCAACCCTCAATCCACTGACAGGTGTCACCGTTGCAATGGGGTGGGGCACTGGTCTTTTCAATGTCCGACCAAACAAGGGTTCTCAAGACAGGAGGTGATGCCAGCTTCATATCCACATGATGTCTATCCACCTGCACCTTCTCACACTCAGCCTGGCCCTTTGCCAGGGGCCCATAATCAGGCCCCAGGCCAATATCCTATTCAATAGGGGTGCCCAGGTCCGGCAGAAGGTGGCCTCTTGTATCTGGAGCCTTTGGTTTCGCTGACCATTAACGGCCGAAATCACATGTGTATGGTTGATACAGGAGCCAGGTATTCAACAGTTAACACGTCACTTCCACAATCAAAGAATACCGTACCTGTTGTTGGATTCTCGGGCAAGCCAGAGGAGTGGCCGCTCTCCTGTTACGTACCATGCGTGTGGAATAATCTACGCTTTGAACACTCCTTCCTGATTTCTGACTCATGTCCCATGAACTTGATTGGACAAGACATTCTGTGTGATCAGAACGTGACTTTAATGATGAGTCCTGACAACATCCAGCTAAGTTTTCCTGATGGAACTGTTCAGTACTGTGCTACAGTGAAAAGCTCCCTTCGTCAGATGCTCCAGGTCCAAGGGACTTCTGCTGAGTCTGGTCCAGCTGAACTTCACGCTGAAGTTTGGTGGGGAGCAGTCCCTGACTTTACAACAACGCTCTTGTACGACACACTGCAGAGCTGGAACGCCTGGATTAATGTCATAAGATCCTATGACACGCTTCCTGATGTGGCACAATGCACGCTGAACTATGACCTTTGTGGTGATGGGGACTATGATACTCTCTGGACAGGACTGTTGGAGCATTGTCGAGACTGGTGAATTTCCAGTAGCTGAAATTATGGACATCTATGTTGCCCCTGAGGGAGTGGCGGCAGCTGTGAAGTTGCCTGCACCGTTAATGCAACTGTATATGCTTGGCGATGTATCCGCTCCCCATGTGTCATTGATGGTTGTGTCTGGTGCTGAAGCGAAGAATTTAGGTCCTATGATGAGACGCTATCTTGCTGTCCGGGAATGGGTGCCCACACAAAATCCTCTCTTACACTATTCTCTAGAGACTGACACCTACAGGATTACACACAGATCATTTACATTATTGTTACCTAAGAAACATTTTCTGCCTCGAACACATACATGGCAGAGAAAACACAGACCATGTTGATACAGAAAAACTGTTAGCCAGTTTGCCTGAAACACTTTGGGCCAGGAGTTCTACAGACGTGGGCCTGCTGAATGTCAAACCTGTCTCTATAATTCTGAAGCCGGGCACAATTCCGATCTATAAACATCAATATCGACTCCAACAGGAGCAGATTGACGGTATTGAGCAAACTATTAAGGGTTTGCTGGAAGCTGGTGTGTTGCAGCCTACAGTTTCAAGCTGGAACACGCCTCTACACCCGGTACCAAAAGCTGATAAATCTCATTACCGTTTAGTCCATGATTTGAGGCCTATAAATAAGGTTGTTGTTCCATCTAATTATGGAACTCCGAATCCTTATGTCACGATGAATGCTATTCAGCCTGAACACAAGTTTTTTTTACTTGTACAGTATTGACCTGGCGAATGCGTTCTTTTGTGTGCCTCTTGACACTGGATCAAGGGATCTGTTTACATTTACCTTTAAGGGGAAACAATACACGTACAGTAGATTACCTCAGGGGTTCGTGGATACACCCTCTTTGTTCAATCATGTGTTAAAGCAAGTCCTTACTGATTTGCGATTGCCACCAGGAGTGCTCTTAATCCAATACGTCGATGATATTCTGATAGTAGCTCCATCTTTAGAAGCTATTATGTAGGCATCTGAAGCTGTGCTTCGACATCTAGCTCAATGTGGTTTTAAAGTGTCAAAACACAAATTGCAGGTGGGCCATTCAAAAGTTCAGTTCTTGGGTAGGCTCATCTCTGGCTCTGGCCTGCAATTGACGCCATCTCAGAAAAGCTCCATTTTAAATCATTCTAAACCAGCAAATGTTAGGATGATGTTAAAATTTTTGGGGTTGATCAATTATAGTAAGAACTTTATTCCTGATTTCAGTCGTAAGGTGGCTCCTCTGAGAAGCCTCATTTCGGCTGTAGGATATAAAAATTTTGTGTCCCCACTGCAGTGGACGGAGGAAGCTGACAGGGCATTTGTTGAGATTAAACAAGCTTTGTTTGATGCGTGCTCTCTGCAGTGTCCAGATTACTCCTTGCCATTTCACTTGGATGTGGATGAAAAAGACGGATTTGTGAATGCCGTCTTGTTTCAAAGAGGGGAAGCTGACTCTGAGAGGCACGTTTTGATGTATTATAGTTCAAAATTAGATCAAATTGAAGTTGGCCACCCTACCTGTGTGAGACATGTAGCCGCCATTGGAAAGTCTATTTTAAAGACATCACACATAACTATGGGGAATGAGGTTTTTGTTCACACAATTCATGACGTAAAATCGTTTTTGGACTCACAAACATTTACATTTTCAAATCAAAGAACAGAAAACCTCAGGAAGATTATTACATAATTCACATATACATTTTATAAGCCAGGGAACAAATATGGCTGCGCAGATGGACACCACACAAGATCATAACTGCATTAGTGACACCGCAGAGGAAATGAAATTACATGAAAACCTTTCTGAAGATCCTTTAGAACAGACCTGCTCATTACGTCGATCGCGATCGACCGGTCGATCGCGGAGGCATTACTGGTCGATCGCAGCGTGACATTATTATTATTTTTTTTTTCCCACAGCGTGACATTAAAAAATTGTCAGCCAATGAAACATCCCGTTACTTGATTGACATGCAGGGCAACCAATCAGATGACAACTGAAAACATCCCGTCACTTGATTGACATACACGGCAACCAATCAGATGAGAGCTTTAGGTCACGCTCATGCAGCTTCTAAAAACAATGGCGCGAAGGTGGAAGTTGAACGCAGCAAAACATACTAAGCGAAAACAATCAGATTTCGGACTGTTCATGGAAAATACGACATCGACTTCCCACCGAAAAGCCAGCTGAGAAAGAGAAAGGTGGAGGAACTAAAATCCCTGTTCGGACAGCAGCAACTTCAAAAGCGAAACGCCGCCACCATCTTCCGGGTGAGTGACGCTGTGATGTTTCTCTGCACGCTTAAACATACTGGTTGGGAGCTGACGTGGCTTTATTATTAAAATCATACGAGACACTTTTCATACAGAATAACCTCCTTGACTACTCTCTGTTCTCTGCACGTTTCCCTGTCCCGCAGCGCGAGCGTTTGCATAACACACTTTCGCGCTGCGTTCAGGGACAGTCGGTAAAATACACCGCTGTAAATCTCTCCGTACCAAAAGAGACATTTTTATGCCTTTGTTCACTAAATTAAACGTGTCCGGAGCCATAACAACCTGCTACAACTGTGGTTATCAACTGGTGGCCTGTGGACCACTTTAGATTTGCTGGAGGGGGCTTTTAGAAATGACATTTATTAAAGTAAAAAATATCTAATGATTTTTTTTTTACATTTATTAAAGTAAAAGACCAGATTCTTATAAAGAAGGGGGTGGGGATCAGTTTCATTTCATTTCATTTATGCATTTGTATAGCACTTTACACAACCACGGTGATGGTGACTAAAGTGCTTAACAAAAAACAGTGCAGTACAGTAAAAGACAACAGATTAAAAATCAAGAAAACACAACATAATAGCAAAAATAAAACCAGAAATGTCACCACATATTTAATTACTAAAAGCCAGTTGGAATAAAAAAGTCTTAAGCTTCGATTTAAAAAGGCCAAGTTCAGTAATCTGACGTAGCTCAAGCGGGAGCGTATTCCAGAGTCGAGGTGCGGCCGCAGAAAAGGCACGGTCACCCCAACGTTTATATTTTGTCCGTGGAACAGAGAGCAGGAGCTATCTGACCTCAGAGACCTGGAGCGGGCAGGGAAACTTAACAACTCTGTTATATTTCTACCATATATTTTTAAAATAAAATTTAAAAAATCTATATTGCTGTCACCATCACCCCATTTGGTCCCTACGGTCGACCAGGTGCCCATGGGCACCACGTTGGTGACCCCTGATTTATTACATGTGTTGTGCAATATTTGCTTATTCAGTTATGCAAGGTACATCAACATAGGTACATTGTACATAAAAAGAATCCTTAATACATTTGAAGATAATTATATGTTTTGCATTTTTGTATTGGGTAGATCTTTTGGACTTGGTTTTTTTAGAAGTAGCTCGCATGCTGAAAAAGTGTGAGCACCCCTGCTTTAGAACAACCAGACATGATACTGTTCTGTGATGGGCATAGTCAAAGAAATGAAACAGGAGCATTGATCACTGCTTTCGCTGTGGTGGAAAGAAGAGATGTAGGTTTTGTTGAACTCAAGGCAGAAGTGATGAACCAACCAGCAGCTGCACAATTAGCTAAGCTAAAAGCTCTGACAGAGGCTTGTAATGTTGCAGCAGGAAAAAGGTTAATATTTACACAGACTTAGCGTATGTTTTCCAAGCAGTCTATGTCGACCTCTGTCATTGGAGGAGAAAAGGATTTGTCACCTCATCTGGAGAACCAGTCAGACATTTTAAACAATTACTGGAATTGTATTATGCATTGCAGCGGCCTAGACAAGTGGCAGTAATTAAATGCAAGGCCCATCAGAAGAGCAGCAATTTCATCGCTCAGGGAAATCATGAAGCAGACCAAGCTGCTAAAAAAGCTGCAGGCTATATTTTAAGGACACAGATGGTCCAGGGACATGAGAAAAAGAGTTCTGAAGACTATTTTGAAAAGGAATTTACTCTAGAGTATATCAGAGAGTTACAAAATGTGGCCGCTCCGCACGAGAAGCAGGCATGGTTAGACCGTGGAGCTAAAAAGGATAGTGGACAAATCTGGAGAAATCATGAGGGTAAAATTGTAGCTCCAACTGTGTTGTTCAACCTGTTATGCCAAGAAGCACACAGCAGAGGGCACTGTGGTACCTTAAAACTGATTGACTTGATCTCACAGAATTGGTGGAACCCATATGCCTCTTCTATTGCAAAATATTTTGTACAGACGTGTGAAATATGTTCCCACCATAATCCAAAAGTGGCACTTAAAACTAGACTTGGTGGTTTTCCAATGCCTCAGGCACCGTGGAAAGAGATTGTGATAGATTTTACTGACATGGGTGTTGAAAATAGAGTGAATGGAAAGAGATATTTACTCGTTTGCATAGATCAATGTAGTAGGTGGGTGGAAGCTTTTCCAACTAAGACTGAAAAGGCAAAAGAAGTAATAAAGTGGTTGACAAAGGAGTTGATCCCCAGATTTGGAGTTCCTTCAGTGATCAGATCAGATAATGGGACTCATTTTGCAAATGAGGAACTAAAAGAAGTTGAGAAAATGTTTGGCATTCGACACAAGTTTGGAGCGGTCTATCATCCAGCGTCACAAGGAATTGTAGAACGTGCTAATCGCACTCTTAAAGAAGGGTTGGCAAAGGTTTGTGCAGACAAAAAATTGAAATGGCCTGACGCCCTACCTATAGTGCTGTTCAACTTAAGGTCAACTCCAAACACTACTCTGAATGTAAGCCCTCATGAGATACTTACAGGAAGGAAAATGCCATGCCCTTTCACCCATCCTTTGCCTTCAGAAAGTACTATGTTACAATTACAACATTATGATATATCAGAGTACTTGAAGAGGCTTAATAATACTGTAATGAGCATTTCTCAACATACCCTGATGCATACTCAATAATCCAGGTAGAAAAATCCAAAAAAGCTAAGTCTGGTCCTCTGGACATTCAAAAAACAAAACAAAACAAAGCAAAAAAACTGTAGAAACGTTTCGTCTTTCGTCCGAAAGACTTCCTCAGTCTGAGAAGCTGAGTTCAGCTCAGTCTTATAAATAGCACCCTCCCACAGTGGATCAACCAGTTGGCTGATGACAGCCGAAACCAGCTGCTCACATGATCAAGGAGGACCATCAGCCTGACGATGGATCGTTAACACCCTGATGGTTGTTTGCTATTCACAGAGGGCTGAGTGATACTAGCAATAACAGCATTGTAAGTGGGGGACAGTTGAACCCGGAGGCCTCCACCTCTGTTTAATGATGGACGGTTTCTTTTCACAAAGATGGCCTCCTTTACTCCTCTCTCAAACCATTGTTCCTCTCTATCAAGGATGTGAACATCTTCATCCCTGAAAGAGTGACCGCTGGCCTGGAGATGAGTGTAGACCGCAGAGTCCTGACCTGATGATGTTGATCTTCTGTGCTGGGCCATCCTTTTGGCCAGTGGCTGTTTAGTTTCCCCGATGTAAGACTGATCACAGCCCTCCTGACACTGAACAGCATACACAATATTACTCTGTTTGTGTATGTCCAGAGGACCAGACTTAGCTTTTTTGGATTTCTCAACATATTCAATTGATCCAGACTGCAGAGGGAGAACAACACGGTGCCCACGTGGATACAGGTGACTGGATTCTAAGAAAGGTAGCCCGTTTTAACTGGTCGCAGCCTAAATGGGAGGGCCCTTATAAAGTGGCTGCCGTCACTTCTCACTGTGTTAAAATTTGGTTGACTGAGGAAAAGCTCAGTAACTGGATTCATAAGACACACTGTATTAAAAGCTCTGACCCTTCTCTACGCACTCTGCAGCAGGTACGAGAAGACTTGGCTGAGCTGAGCACATCTGAAGAGCTGAGCACATCCGAAGGGCTGAGCGCATCTGGAGAACTGGGTGCATCTAAGGAACTGTGTGCGCCATCTGTACAGAGTGACACTGAAGCTCCACCTTCGACTGTGAACTTGGATCGACCAGTTCCAAGGCCCCGATACAACTTGAGGAAAAAATCAAAACAGACTTAAAATAACATTACATAAAAAGGGGACATTGTTTGTTGTACATAATTGTTACAGGAAGAATGAATTATCTAGCGGTTAGGTTAAGTGTGATAACCACTTTGGGAATTATTTTGATTACAGGACTCACTCTGTGGGTTGCATCGAAAGCTAAGACAGGCTCCCCTGAAGTTGTTCACCACAATGTCAACAGATCTTGTGATGAGGACCCTAACTTCTTGCTCAGAAGAGAGGAAGGTGGAACAGAGGTCGCAGATGTTCAGATTCAGGTACACCCAGATACTGACATTAGCAGATCAAAGAGATCTGTGATAGTTAATTTCCTACAGTTTAACTTTACAGTTGGGGTGACTGCATCAGTTAAATTTGACCTTTGCTCTGTGATGTATTGGGGTGCAAGGCAGAAGTCATTTGTTTGGGCAGTGAAGTATATTTGTGTGACTTATGGACATGACATGAATTGCGGGGACTGGAATAATGTGTTGTGTAATTCAGGGCCTGCTGATTGGGGTTACAGACCAGAAAAAGCGAGAAGAGGGAAGTATCCGTTACAGGAACGCTTGTCAATCATACAGGATCATACTAAAAGCACCAGATGTCTAGCACAAAATACATGTAATTCTTTGATTTTGACTTTAAAGAATCCTCAGAGGCAGGATAGTGACACTTATATACTGGGAGTTCATGTTTCTGGCAAAGATCCAACGAGTCCGTTCAGGATAAATGTGGTTCAGAGGGAGGAAAGTCAGATTGAATCAGACCAAGAGGTGTCTTATATGACAGATGTGACATATGAAGAAAAGTTGGCTCTGGAGACAGGTTTCACACAGCAAAATTACTGGATAGAGTATGTTGAAAATGCAGCAGAACAAGTGAAGTATAAGGATTGCGTTGTTTGTGCGAAGGCCAGGCCAGCGTTATTAATGATGACATCACCTCTTTCAAATGATTCATGTTTTCACTGCATGTTGGAACTACATATGAAGGAAAATCCCTCTGATAGTTGCAAAGGTTTGGAGAAATATTTTCCCATGGCCCCAAGAGATGCAATCCCACCTGTTTTCACTCCAGTGAGAAACTCTTACACTTGTCTGGTTAGGAAAATTCAGGGAGGTACATCCGTAGGTGATATTGATTCAAGTTAGTGTAAGTTGAATGTGGATGTTTCAGCTTGGACAAACATGACGGGATTATCTGTAGCACGTGCATCCAATAGACGGATAGGTGCAGCATCCGCAGTGAAGTGGGCGCTATACCGGTCTGTCGTGGTGAAGAGAGAGCTGAGTCGAAAGGCAAAGCTCTCAATTTACCGATCGATCTACGTTCCCACCCTCATCTATGGTCATGAGCTTTGGGTTGTGACCGAAAGAACGAGATCTCGGATACAAGCGGCTGAAATGAGTTTTCTCCGCAGGGTGTCTGGACTCTCCCTTAGAGATAGGGTGAGAAGCTCAGTCATCCGGGAGGGACTCGGAGTAGAGCCGCTGCTTCTCCACATCGAGAGGAGCCAGTTGAGGTGGCTCGGGCATCTGGTTAGGATGCCTCCTGGACGCCTCCCTGGGGAGGTGTTCCGGGCATGTCCCACCGGGAGGAGGCCCAGAGGAAGACCCAGGACACGCTGGAGGGACTATGTTTCTCGGCTGGCCTGGGAACGCCTTGGGATTCCCCCAGAGGAGCTGCTCCATGTGGCTGGGGAGAGGGAAGTCTGGGCCTCCCTACTTAGGCTGCTACCCCCGCGACCCGACCCCGGATAAGCGGACGAAAAAGGATGGATGGATGGATGGATGGATGGATGGAAGTGCAGATGTCTACTGGTTTTGTGGTGGGAGGACTTTGAGAAGTACATTGTCTCCAAGATGGTCAGGAATCTGTACACTCGTTTCTTTAATTTCTCCAATTAAGATGGTGAATTTAACAGGACAGGATTTGGAAACTTTCAGGAAAAGTACACATGTGATTGGTGAGTTTGAGAGGAGAAAGCCTGACTTTGATCTGTATGTAGATTCTCCAGCGTATATTAATGCAATCGGAGTCCCACAGGGGGTCCCAGATGAATACAAATTAGTTGATCCCATTGCAGCTGGGTTTGAGTCCATAATTCCATCTATTACTGTTAATAAAAACGTAGCCCGGATTAATTACATTCATTTTAATGTTCAGAGGCTGAATAATTTGACAAGAGATGCACTTGAGGGCGCTCATCAGCAGCTTGCAACAACATCCTTGATGGCTTATCAAACAATATTAGCTGTTGATTTCCTGTTGGCAGAGAGAGGAGGTGTCTGTTCCATGTTTGGACAAGAGTGTTGTACTTTCATCCCAAATAACACAAGTCCAGATGGTTCATTTACAAAAGCTCTGGATAGCTTGAAATCTCTGTCTGAGGAGCTAGCTGAAAGCTCTGGAGTTCAGAACCCTCTAAGTGAGTGGTTCATCTCTACTTTTGGGAAATGGAGAGCTGTTGTCATCACAGCTGTGATTACAATATTTGCAGTTGTGGTTATGTTAATTTGTTGTGGATGTTGCTGCGTTCCTTACGTGAGGCATTTTTAAAGTGCATCAGTAGGGCAGTGGATGATAGGTTTCCTAAACTGCCTTCCTATCAGATGGCCGTTCAGGCAGGAGAGGGTTTCCCCCTTACAGGTGTCTATGATGAAGAAGATGAAGACGATGAAGATGAGATGGCCTGACCTGGCTAAACCCCCCCAGTTCATATTCTTTGCTAAGGGTAATACATAACAGAAATATAGATTCCACACACTTGAGGCGTGATTTTTGATAGGAGGGACAGTCCGTTTGATTTTTTTTGTTTTTGTTTGTTTGTTTGTTTTATGAGTTTGTTTTTACATTTATTTTTGTTTTTGTTTGTTTTTATTTATTCTTTATTACTTTTCTTGTTTGTTTTGTTTATTTCTTATTACATTTATTTGTTATTTGTGGTTTTGTTTGTTTTATTTTTATTCTTTGTTTTTTGTTTGTTTTTGTTTTTATTTGAATTCCTTGTTTGTTTTTTCTTACATTTATTTTCCTTAGCTTTGTTAGTTTTTTATTGCATTTCCAGCATATAAGCTCTGACAGTTACCGTATATTTTATTACGTAGTTTTTATTACCATTTAGTATTGATGCTTATTTTTATATAAGGGGTTTATACTCTGGGAGGGTAACTTGTAACTTAGATGTAGGATTACTGCGGGTTAGGAATGTTAGAGATTTCCATTGTGTATCCAGTTCTTAATTACATTCACATATAGTACATACTGTATAGGTTTTTGTTGACATGATGTTTGTCATGTCAAAAGGGGAATTGAACTATATTTCTATCAGTAATCCTCCTACATATTATGTTCTATGATTTATGTTCACTTAATTCCGCCATATAATGTGAAATATATTCAAGGTGGAACCTTTACTTCCGGGTTTTATTTTCAATCCACCTTATTCCTAGCCCCCATGATGCCTTGCGCGAATTATGGGAACGACTTCCGCCGGAAGTGAGAGCAGCAGTTAAAGCCCAGTCTACTGGCTGTATTTTTCACGTTTTTTTTTTTTGTTTTGTTTATTTCTAATTAATTGCAATGGTTACTTCGTGTTGGGTCAGTGGGTGTTCCTGTCGGGTAGACGTTTGTTCAAAGCGCAGTTTTCACTTCATCCCAAAAATAAGTAAACGTGAAGGATTTATCTCCATCGGACGAGCTGACAGCTGCCCCTCCTCTGCTCGGATCTGCTCTCGAAGACGTCGTGTTCAGATCACGTTTTCTCCGGTAAACAAAATATTCTACATAAATCATTTTGTGAAACAATTTCAGAACAATGTGAGAGTATAATTTTCTCTGTGTTGGAGCTGTTGTTGTTTTTTTCTTCATGATTTAGCACCGTCTACTAGCTGTGGTTAGCTTAGCATGTAGCGTTAGCATCTGTTAAAGTATTTACTAAACAAATCTGTGGATAAATAATATAACTACATGTGTGTGTAATACATTTGCTGTACATACATATACCATACCATACCATACCATACCATTTTATTTATAAAGCACTTTAAACAGGAACAAGTCCACACCAAAGTGCTGGACAAACAAACACGCAACAGGCAACACAGACAATGAAGTACAACACGAAAAACATAAAAACATTGCAGATCATAAATCAAACGATCCAATACAAATCAGCTGGCATTGAAAGCGATGGAGTAGTAGTGAGTTTTTAACCGGGATTTGAAAACCGAGAGGGAGGGGGAGGGGGTGTACTGTGTGTATGTGTATACTGTATGCACACTGTATATACAGTATATACATACATACTGCACATACATACTGTATTGTTTGTACTGTTTTGATTGTAGGTCCCTGTTACTCTCATGTGAATAAAGTAGTAGCAAACTTGGTCTTATTTTAGACTTTGTGATGCAAACATGACAGTTTATTCTTTTTTTTTTAAGGGTACAGACGAGTGAAGGGCCAAGTTCCATCGTCTTGGATTCCGGAGGGGTTGGCTGCTTGCTCTAGTCGTCCAGTGGTCGTCCAGTGGTCCCACATGATGAGGAATCTCTTCCAGTTTGTTTAAAATCAGAAACTGCCCATCATTTCTTGTTGAAGAGTGTATTTGACCTGGTATTTATTCTGCAGCCAATCATTTTCATTAAAAGACATCAAATCACCCACAGTTCTCATATTGTATTCAGTTTCAAATGTTTTTAGTTTATAATTATAGCTTTTATTCTGAACTTCATCAATCTCCTCCCGGAGGAGGAACCATACAGCAACATGCATGCTTTTAAGTTTTGTACTTGTCAATAAAAAACTAAACTGGTAAGTTACCAAAAAAAAAAACAATCACATCTAGTTTTTTATTTGCAGTAGAACTTCTCATTAAACATTAAACAGTGTATCTTATTGAAATAAAGAAGGTGAAACACAGCAACACCAAATGTACTTCAAACGCAGATTTATTTATAGAAATTATATTTTCACTCATTTGTTGCTGTGGTACATAACTGCACACAAACTTCTGGACCAACTGGAGTGTCATCCATCCCTGGACCAACTGGAGCGTCATCCATCCCTGGACCAACTGGAGTGTCATCCATCCCTGGACCAACTGGAGTGTCATCCATCCCTGGACCAACTGGAGCGTCATCCATCCATCCCTGGAACTCACCTTATGCAGAAATATAACAGAAAGGAGAAAAGTAAAAGTACAGTATACAAACGTTAGGGTTCATTTATGAACACACACAAACACACACACCTAGATTATATATACAGTACTGTATAACTAAACACACACACACATATATATATATATATAAATAAATTCACACACCTATATAAAAGAAACCCACGCACACACCTATATTATATATATAGATCTATAAATAAACACACGCCTATATTATATATATAAACACACATCTATAT
>JBBPBX010050117.1:0-25105 GCA_038048925.1 Garcialebias charrua | reverse complement strand
ACACAGAAGAAAACAAATAGAATAAACAAAAACTAATTTAAAAAGCAAAAATGCCGAGTGAGCGTTTACACTAGTGCAGATAATGTTATAGCTTATAAATCATTCACAATATACTGAGATCTATTTTCTTTCTAATTTTCCGGTGTTCTGCAAATTTAGGTTTACTTCAAACATCCAGCTCATTCAGGACATTCCTGCTATGACGTAGGTTTAATTTTTCTTGTTTTAAATATTTAGCTTATTTCATTTTATGTTTTACATTTTTCTTACTGAAAATGGATAGAGCTCTCTTCACGTCCTTCAAACCCTTTGTGCTGTTTAAAACATGTTCATTTAATTTCAGCTGCTTTTTCAGCTTCATTGTACTAATTTCGGCTTCCTTCAGTTCTTTTCATTTTCTTTCTGCTTCTTTTAGATTTATTCTGGTAATTTCAGCTTTTTTTTTTCTTTTTTTTTTAAAGACCGTGTAAAGTGAATTTCAATATTTTCTTAAATAAACATTATAAATGTGATAATTGTAATCTTGTAAATGAGTAAAAAGTCTCAAAATTGTAGCTCAATTAATTTTGGAGTTATAGAGCAAACTGTGTATAAACATATTTCTATTTCAGGATTTTTTAGGCGTGTTTTAAACGTGACCGCGTTTCGTCACGCGGTCCTCATTAGTATAGCCCCCACCCCCTGCTGCTCCAGTCATATAAATTGTTCTTCGCATGGGTGGAGCCGTTCACTCGCGAATCGCAGATAGCATCAGATAGCAATAGCATAGATATTTTGTTCATTGTTAGCTAGCTAATCAATTATGCCTCGTTCCTGCATCTTCCCTGGATGTTTTAATGGTCAGGGCACCTGCTACTGACCGTCTCCCTCCTCAGCCTCCGGACACCGCCGCCGCCTTTCCTGTTTCTTTTCTTTCTTTTTTTTATTGCTAAGCCTGTGCCCTACAAGTTCACAAGCTCCTTTTTTGCTAAGAAAATGCGACAGGTCCATTGCATACTAGGCCCTGTTTACACGGATACTGTGTGGGGGAAACGTAACTTTTGGGCATGTTAATTAGTTTAAAAGTTTTGCGTTGACACGGATCTGACATGGATCTGCTCGAATCTCCCCCCTCCCTCATGCCCCCCCGCTTACACCCACTGCGCATGCGTCCTGCTGAACCTTCACCCACTGCGCATGTGTGCTGCGTCACTCTGCTGGCAGTCTGCTAGTTTCTTTTGTGCTAAAAGCTGAGCTAACAACAACAAGTTAAAGCTGGATTTTGGATAAGAGTCGACACTATTTGACACCAAGCGGCCGGGACCTCTTCATCTAACAAGCTGCACCAGTTGCTGACTGTGGACCAGAACCGAGTCGATGAGGATGAAGTCTGACTTTACTCCGTGATAAACAGCTGACTTACAGCAGGTAAATCAACGTTCTTAATATAATGTTTGCTTGTGTTTACTTTGATCACACAACAACGGAGTTTTTATTTATTTATTTCTGCCAGGTGGAGAAGCTGTCGTTCCAAACAGGCAGACGGTTCGGCGGTTCTGATGGGTCCAGATGAACACACAGCAAGAGTCCAGTTCATTAACGTAGTTACAGTTCGGTTCACGTGTTTTTAATAGTGTTCAGTTTAATTCTCAGTGTTTGCGTTGTAAAATTTGTGCTGCTGAATAAATAAATAAATAAATAAATAAATAAATAAACCTGGTGTCTTCATTTTCACAGCACGTTACGCACTGTTTAAAAAATGTAACGAGTCCAGATAGATACTGTACAGTTCAGATAAATTTAAACATCTCCCACGCTAACATAAATAGGCCTACTGTTTATTATTGTTAAACTGTTATATTGAGCAGCGCAGAGATGGGGACTCGAGTTTGGGACTCGGACTCGAGTCGCACTTAAGTCGCAAAAACAGAGACTTCAGACTCGACTCGGACTTGCATTCAAATGCATTCAAAAGACTTCCAACTCGACTCGGACTTGCATTCAAAAGACTTCCAACTCGACTCGGACTCGCCATTTAAGACTCGTGAGCATCGAGAATTGTTCGGAACCGGGACTAACTGTCCGGTTTTCCCGAAATCGTTCAAAATATTAATTTGCGATTCCTATGTTCGATGCTAGTTAGCCGACCGGAAGTAGCCGCCACCGAAAGCCAACGAAGAAGAATCCACCGGAAGTGTGCATCTGCTATCGATAGCGTACTAATTTAATAAAATGACCAGTCAGGTCAGTGCAGCACTTGCAATAATTTTCTATCATGCAAAGGAGCGTGGAGAAGTAAAATAGTGACCCGTCTTTGACGCACTCCACCGGATTATTTTCGCTTCGTATCCGACCGGAAGTACAGAGTGGTCCGTCTGCAAAACGCTCCGCCGAACTTTTCGCTAATCGCTACCTCTTCGACTCCATCAGGTAAATAAATAAACTATAAACTACATCTCATACCAACATTAAGGCAGCTAATAAGTTATACTCCGCTTAAAGCGGTAAGTCAGCTCAAATACAAACACGATGCTAACGTTAGCTCGTTTTTTTTTCTTAGACAAACGACCTGAAATGGTTTCACTGTCCAAGGTAAATACGTCAGTGTAACCGAGTGCCACAAAACAGTTACAGCATATGTTGTGAAAAGGTTGCATCCCTTTTCAGATGTGGATTCAATTCAACCATGGATTGCACTTACATTGCACTCAAATCCAACACTTATTAACATTCTTAATTCATTTAAAGTTCTCTGTGTCTTTTAAAATGTTTTAATGTCTCTAGTTTTCAGTATTATATAATTTATGTTTATGTTCTCTTTCATTCCATTATGAGTGAATGTCACAGTTTGAAGAATTATTGAATAGGTTAGTTAGGCAATAACAACAGAGCTAATAATTGTATACATTCTCAGTCTTAAAAATGATTTAATAATCTCTTTTTACTGATAATACTGATAAACCTGTTGTTTGTTTAGGAACCTCCCTGCAGTCTGTCCAGAAAGTCTCCACTGGAGGAGCGTTTTGCTGAGGAAAGGGCACAACATAATTTCACAGCTCCATGTCCATGAAGAAACAAATGGAGAGAGGGCTGCAGATACCAGGACATCCCACCAGCTGTTCTGTCTGAGGATCCTGCTGCTGTGGTGGAACCAGGTTAGCCCATCAGTGGGAGCTCAGTAACATGACTGCAGCATCAGACACTGGACAATATTATTTGTACTGTATAATAATAATAATACTGTATATGTTTGTGAGTCCTCCATGTTGGCTCTCTGCCCTGTGAGAAATTCATAGTACCGGTAAATGTAACAAAAAGGAAAAAGTTCAAGGAAAAAGTTCATAGCATTAAATTCAAACAGAAGTTCAAATTATTTCATCCTGAAATAACTCTGGCTAACTACTGTAGCTTTTTTATAACATGGAGTTAAACTCAAAGCAGTCTCCTCAGATAAATAGTGTTACCATTATTTTTATATTAAAGTTTCTGTTAACTTATTATTTTTATATTAAAGTTTCTGTTAACTTATTATTTTTATATTTGATTGTTTCTGTTCAGTGCCCTGAGACAACTTGTGACTTGGAGCTATACAGTATAAATAAACTGAACTGAATTGAATTGAGGAGAGACATTTAATGTAATGTTTTGGCCTCTACATTCAGATAAAAATAAGCTGTAACGTGTAGTCACTGCCTAAAAGGTTGTTAGCAGCTGCTACAAACAAGCTTATGCCTCATCCTCACCTAAAGCATATCGCGCTTCCAAAAATCTCCAAACGCACTGTACTGGCTGCTTGTCAACAGATGACTGTCCTCATCTAACGCGTCTGCAGTGGGAGGAGGAGCGTGTTGGTCCTCTTCCGCTCCGGTGTTTGTTTATTTCCGGTCTCAGAAAAATGGCGGACGCAATACGAAGAATTGCCTTGTACTTAATCTACAAAGCAGCAACACGCAGACGCCGTGCACAACGACGATTCTGGATTCACCCCACATTAGAGAGGCGTCATGGATTCGGTGAATTTCACCATCTGATCCAGGAGCTGCGCGCAGACGAGGAGCGCTTTCAGCGGTACTTCCGTGTCACCCGCCCCCAGTTTGACGACCTGCTGTAAGTTTCTCCTCCATGTTTACCGCAGGATTTTTTTCATCTGTTAAACGTTTCGCGCGGTGCCCACCTAATTCCGTCCCGTCGTCGTTGCGTGATCACATGGCAGAGTCTCTCCTGATTGGTCCTGATTGTTTGCTGCTGAGCAGCGAGCTGAATCTAGCTGTGGAAGCACGGAATGCCGTGCTTCCACAGCTGTGCTGCCGAGCAGCACAGTCGCTGCTCGGATGCGACGCGGGAGTAGGAAACAGCTGCTGCTCACTTTCGCGCTGCTTGTATGCTGTAGATGCGCCGCGACACGACCCGCTGCTCCAAGATTCGCGTCCCCATAGACTTCAATGTAAAGTGGCTGCTTCGGCTGCGCGAGATGCGTGCGGTGGGGATCCAGCATTAGTGTCAGTGTGTTAATCTAAAGGCCGAGATACAGTGAAGCAGACTCCGTATACGCGCGTATACGCCCGTATACGCGCGTATACGGAGCCTCTGCTACAGCTCGGCTGATGTTCTCGCGTAGATTCTCGTGTTTTCGCTCCAAATTCTACGTCATTTCCTCCGTACCGTCACTTCCGATCGTCACTTCCGCTAGTTTTTCGCTCCACGGAGAGGACTCAACTGAGCTCGCTGATTGGTCACTTTGACACGCCTACTGAAATGATTGACAGATTTCAGTCAGCTCAAAGTGAAACCTATCGTGAGCAGCTCGCTCAGACTTCTGCGGTGTTCTGATACGGTCTTTCTACTATATATGTTATAAAAAGTTCTCTCAGAAATAAAAATAATAACAGGGAGTGCTTTTCCTGCAGCCCACAGCCCACCACAGCCCACCAGGGAATATATAAAACATCGCGCACCCAGGTAGGACCTGAATTCATTCATTTCATTCATCGAGTGAACGGAGGAAGAAGCGGTTACTTGACTTTAGGCAAAAAAACAAAAGAAAAGGCCCGATCAGCGATAAAAAAGAGGAATTTATTTCATTTGTGTAACATACAAAACAGTCCGGAGCCGGGGAAGTTTAGGTCAGACACCGCGCATCGCGTATGCGAATCGCGTATGCGTAGTAAAAAAATACCTTTGCGCGTACTTGCCCTGAGGGGCTACGCGGGGCTACGCTGCGTACGGGGCATACGTACGCTGCGTATTGGCGTATCGTGAGGACGCGCGAGTGTATCTCGCCCTTTATGTTAACCTGGATATTTTTAAAAGGAGACATTTAATGTCTATTGTTTGCGAATGAATAGCATACATTCATTCACGGTGTCACTCAAATATTAAGGACTTGACTTGGACTTGACTTGGACTTGAGATCAGAGACTTGACTTGGACTTGAGATCAATGACTTGAGACTTGACTTGGACTTGAGATCAGAGACTTGAGACTTGACTTGGACTTGAGATCAGAGACTTGAGACTTGACTTGGACTTGCAAAAAATGACTTGTGAGCATCTCTGGAGCAGCGTGACACGTGAAATGTCAGCCTGCCCCGCGCGTGCGGGCTGCGCGCATGTGGTTGACACAAAAGATCAGCAGGAGATGTTTATATTATCAGCGGGGGTGCAGCGAAAAAGTTCCACTGTGGGAGCAGGCTCAGAAAACTATCGGTGTCATAGAGGGGGGCCAGCGGTGTCGTGTAGGCGATAAGCAAAGTCGCAAAGAGAAAGTAGCGGTTACACTCAAAATACGCGCCGTGTAAACTGGCCTTTAGTTATCAACGTGATTACTCTTTATTTTAATCACCAACACAGCCCCCGCATGCGATGTGTCGGGTCGGACCGGGTGCAGCCGCGCGAGTCCGCTCATCTTCTAAACACAGAACAGCAGAGTTATGAATTATAGTTGTGTCCTCAACTTTTAAAATAAAACCAGAGTTGTTTGTGCACTAAAAACAGCGTAACTCTTGGAAAAAGGAGCAAACAGAGCAGGTTTACTGATGAACCTGTCTTCCTCCTTTTAAAATAAAACCAGAGTTGTTTGTGCACTAAAAACAGCGTAACTCTTGGAAAAAGGAGCAAACAGAGCAGGTTTACTGATGAACCTGTCTTCCTCCTCCACACACAGTTCAGCTCTGAGCGAGAGGGTCCTCCTACTTGCTCTGAGCTGCAGAACTGCGCTGAAACCACGCCCACGCGCTGACACGCCCCCACCGTTCCAGACCCTGGGAAAATCATGTTTTTTCCTTATATTTGAGACTTAATTTTATAAGGTAAACAATGTTTTTAATCAGTCAGATTTATATGGGTGATTAATAACACATATTTATGCCGTGTGACAAACTCAAAACACAAATTTAATTTTACTTTACACGGTCTTTAAAGCTTTTTCCTGCCCATTTAAGCTTCTTTTTAACAAATTTCAGGGGCTTTGTAATATATTCAGCCTCTCTTTGCCTATTTCACCGTACATTGTATTCTGTTAATTGTCTGTTAATTGTCTCCTGTCTGTGTGGGAGTGGTGGCGCAGAGGTTAAGAAGGTGCGCTTGTGATCGGAAGGTCGCCGGTTCAAGCCCCGGTACCGACAACATCAAAGATGTGGGTGGGATAAGTGAAGCGGTCACACCTGTCTCCACCCTCATCTTCCCCACTCTGGGCCCTTGAGCAAGGCCCTTAACCCACACCATCTGCTCCCCCGGGAACCCTAGATATCAGCTCTCTGCTCCACACAGAGGGCTGTGGTTGCTCGGTGGTCTGTGGTTGTGTCAGGAAGGGCATCCGGCGTAAAAACAACTGCCAAATCTTCATGCGACTAGATCGCTGTGGTGACCCCTAACGCAGGGAAAAAGCCAAAAGAAGAAGAAAAAAAAAAAAAAATTGTATTCTGTTAATTCCTGCTACATTTCTGCTTAATTAATTAAATTATTTCATGTGGGGGAGACTCATTTACAAGAGAGACACGTTTTAACAAAGAGTGATGACGACAGTAGACAATCAAAAACAAAAGCATACAAGTTGAGAAAAAGAATCAACACATACCAACCACCAAAGCTGAGTAGAAAAGCTACATGACACGCTCCTAGTGGAACTACTGTACGCACAATCTTATTGACAACATCCTTATTGACCAAAGCATTTAGAGTAGTATTAACCTAGCCCGGAACATACCATGTACTGTAGAGGACATAGGTAGTGACAATGCCTTGGTTCTCACAACCTTAAAATTACACCTTAAAGCTTTGCCAAAGGCCACAGGTGGTAGAATGATGTTCAACTTACAGAATTTTTTCCCTCAACAATAGTATGTTACTGTTTTCTTGTGCCTTCATTAGAAATCTAAAGATAATATCCTCTCGGTTATCAGACAGGTTTCTTTCTGCTGCTCCTGTCTGCAGGGGTTGCATCAGAGTAAGTTTTGGCTGCTTTTTGTCCCTTTATGTTCCCATAAAATTGTGAAATTAGTTCTCTGCATTTAATCCATTACACGTGAGATGCACCCAGGTGGAGCAGTGGACAGCTATGCAAGCTCCTGGGGAGCAATAAGGATTGGGTGTCTTGCTCAGAGACAACACTGCATGTGGGCATGGCTGGGAATTGAACCGTGACTTTCTAGTCCCAAGTCGTCTGCCCTACCTCTACCGCATTTCGGCCCCAACAGAAGCTTGAATATGACAAAATGGTTTAAATCATATCTATCTGATAAACTCCAGTTTGTACGTGTAAATAATGACTCTTCTTCATACATCAAAGCTAGTCATAGAGTTCCTCAGGGTTCAGTGCTTGGACCAATACTCTTTACATTACATATGCTTCCATTAGGTAAAGTTATTAAACAGAATGGGATAAATTTTCTTTGTTATGCTGACGATACGGTTATATTTGTAGAGGGACACCTCACCTCAGAAAGAGACACCTTGAGAAAAACAGTTTTGTTTGAAACTGTTAAAATAAGATTACGGTAATCTATTTCCTTGGGAACAAACGTCATAATTTACAATATATTCTTTGTCTCAGCTAACAAACTTTCAAAATTAACACAATGCAATAAATATGTTATTCTATGTTAACTGCTCAACCCATTATGAACTCAATAACTCAAGGCCTTCTTATGAAACAGAGATCGGTTTTATGAGAACTTTGTATAACTAACCTTGGAGTTTTGGAAACATATGAACTTGCAGTGTTCCCATCTATCTTCCCTTATCCAAACAGAATACGCCCAGACTCTTTCCCATGAAGATAAGAAAGAACCTTTTTGATCACCAATTACATTCCTTTTTTTAGGAGATGGACGGTAAACAGCGACCCCTCTGTTAGTCAACTTGTATGTTTTAAGTTTGATAAGCACCCTGATGTTAAAGCTTCAGTATGTAGCTTTTTTTATGAACATATTTCTTCACTCTGTCACTACCTCCTGACAGACTGATGTTAGCCAGGTAATCTCTGAAAAAAAATTAAAAAAAATATTGTCCCCTTGCTTCTCCAGGTGGTAAATAAGCATTTCTAAAAAGAAAAGGTGACCCGCCATTTTCCAGCCAATAAAAACAGAGTTTGTAACCAGCCAATAAAAACAGAGCTTGAATTTGAATCAGCCAATAAAAACAGAGCTTGAATTTGAAATTCAACAGACCACAAGGGGGCAGAGCCACATATGGCTCTGAGGGGGAGGGATCAGAATGCTTTGCCTGTTGAAAATATTTCTAAGTGCTGCAGTTCTACAGAAACTGCATACTGAACCTTTAAGATAATATAATTTTGTCTTGTGAAACTTTTCAGGCAGATAAAATCAGGATTTTAGATTTATTTAATGAATCTCATGAAAAAACAAAGGTCTAAGTTCAGAAACACATTCTGACAGCTGATAAGTCGAGAAAGTTAACAGGAATGACCTTTCTTGAAGAATAGACCAATGGTTATGGTGTAGTCACACCAAGCAGCGTTTCGACCTCCAAAGCGTCCAGTTTACATGTAAAGTCAATGGTGGACGCGCTTCCAGCAGCTTCTTGGCGTCTGGCGTCAGGTCGCGTGCGTGTTGAGTAGTGCTGGACGATAATTCAATAACGATAAATATCGCGATATACTTTTATTCAATAACGATGATATGAAGTTTAAGCATATTTTCGATATTTCGATAGGATTTTACAACGTTTTTCTGTTTCTGTTCGGGTTGGAGCGGCTGCTTCAACAACCCGCCCGGACAGAAAAAGCTGTGACACAAAACGTGCGTGGTGACGTCGTTGTTACGCAGCGCTCACTCCAGCAGCAGGCGTTAGCGGTAGCAGGCTAAAAGCTAAGCTAGTCTCCAAAGCGCGTTAAGTTTTCGCTTCAAAACGAGTCAAACGAGTGCTCATGACCGTCAGAATGTGACTGAACAAAGTTTCACAAGCGAAGAGAAAGCAGACGACATCACTGATGAGAGGAAAGACTAATTCGTCGGTGTGGACGTAGTTCGGTTTTGTTAAACTGCAGGTCTCATCTGCAGCGAGTCTTACTCGGTTTCTTTATTTTGCAAAACGTGACAAAGTCGTTCTAACTAGCGGTGGGAACATCTAACTTGTTTAATCTGAAGAGTTTCCACTCGATAGAATATGATGAGAGTCAGAAGATGAAGAACAATAAAGTTTGAGCCAACGTTTCCCTGAAACTACGACGTAAACAAACAGCCCCAGCAGCGCTGCATGTTTTTTAAATTCAAAATAAAACAAATTCATCAGAAGAAGAAAAAACACTGAATGAAAATGTGCAGAAAGACGAAAATAGTGTTTTAATATCTGCCCCTTGTTTAAAAAATACAAAATAACTACAAACAACAACCTTCACTTCACCTGCACCACACCTTCCCAACAACTTTGATTTAATCATATTTTAAAACATAGTTTTAGAAATGTTTATGGTGATATCAAGTCAACACAATCCTGTTTCCTGATTTACAACTCAGCTCCTTCAAACTAGTCCTAAATGGAGGTTTTACAAACATTTACATTCCCTTCAGGGTTTAATAACTTTAAACAAATTTTAATTGAATATTTGGGGGGTAATTTTTTTTCAGTTTTATACATGACTTGTAAAATACTATGTTCAACCAAATCATAAAATTTTAATAATTTAAACTGATGAAATATTTGTTGGGTGACCATAGCACTTCCTACTAATAATTCTTGTAGCTCTTTAAAAACAAAACAAAAAAAACAGGGTTTGTAATAGTTTTACATGCTTTTCCCCAAACTTCAATACAACAGATTAAATATGGAACAATCATTACATTATTCAATATATTCAAAACTTTGTCATTCAAAAACTATTTTACTTTATACAGTAATGCAATTGATTTTGTTATTTTTATTCTTAAGTAATTTCCATGAGATTTCTATGTCAGCTTCTTATAAATAACAACACCCAAAAGTTTTATTTAATTAACTATGAATTTCAATGCTGTAAATTTTAAAGATGTTTAAAGTTAAAACTATTAATATTGACACAGTTGAGAATTTTATGGCAAGAAAGTTCATGCTCAATAATCCACGTACCAAATCCAATAATTTTCAGTCGGGTCATCTGGACAGTTTCTTTTTATAGAAATTGGATGGAGGATGGAGGGTGAAACGTTTCTATAAAAAAGAAACTGTCCAGATGACCCGACTGAGAATTATTGGGTTGAGAAGTTTATGTTTATTTGATGGTGATTTCCATCTTTTTGGAGGCTAAATACAAATACAAGGAGAACATTAATTTATTTGTATAGTTTATAGTTTTTTTTAGGCTTTTATATTGTTTATATCGATATCGAATTATATCGATATCGACCGAAATTAAGAACTATATCGTGATAAAAATTTTGGCCATATCGTCCAGCCCTAGTGTTGAGCGTGCTGGGAAGCGTTTTTCCGTGCACGTGAACCGGCTTCAGCCTCCAATCCGCGCAATCAACATGCTGAAGATTTTGCGGTTCAAACTTTCAAACGCCGCTCAACTCTACCTGATTGGTTGGTGTGTCAACCAATCAGGGAGAGTCGGGGGAAGAAGAGAGGGGGCAGGGGGAGAGTCCCTATGTGACGCGGAAACGAGGGTGCGCGCGCACTATGTGACGTATTGTTTGTCGGAAAAAAAAGAAAAGACCCGCGAGGTCGTGGACTATGGAAGAGAAACTCATTGTAGCTGTGTGTTCGCGACAATTCCTTCACGACCAGTCAAGTCTGCTCGACAGAGACGGAAATAAAAGGCTCCTCGCCTGGCGGAGTGCAGTGACTCTGTGCGCAGGACTCTGTATACCGGTAAGCTCCTCCCACACCCCGCCGCCACGACGCCGCAGCCACGAAGCCGCCGCAACACTACAGTTTGGACAACACTGGGTAGCGCGTCCACTTGCGTGCGTGAGAAGCTTTTTGGAGGTCGAAACGCTGCTTGGTGTGACTACACCATTAGTCTGTTTAACACAGAGACTTGTTTTTCACTTCAGAGCAGAGTTGTGTAGAAGCACCATCTGAGCAGACGTCTAAAGAGAAAAAGATGAGACGGAAGAAAGATGGAGTTTTACAGAACCCAGCACCTGACTGGCTGACCGGAACCAGAACACGGCTGGCATTGATCAGATCCAGCCAACTTCCCAGTGTGAACAACTGTGAGTAATCTATCCAGGACAGTTACCCACGGAGCCAGGTTCAGAGGGGAGATTACAGTCTTCATAGCCAAGATAACTTGGGAGTCAAAAAGGCGTTCAATACAAGATCAACTGGACTTTATTTGTTGCAGAAGACGTTTCGACCTCTATCCAGAGGGCTTTTTCAATTGTTCATTGTTCAATTCATTGAAAAAGCCCTCTGGATAGAGGTCGAAACGTCTTCTGCAACAAATAAAGTCCAGTTGATCTTGTATTGAACGCCTTTTTGATTTTATCATGTCCTGGACGATTGAGAATCTTCACCAGCATAACTTGGGAGATTTCTCAACTTACAAGCTGCCATATGCACTGACCTGCCTGGTATTCCCGGAGGCTGTTCAAACTGGACAACACTCATGGTTTCGTCTTGTTTGCTGGTGACCCTACATCACAGCAATTACATCACCGAAAAGGTTCTCAGTATGTAGCAGTGAGCATTAGACACTGATGTGTCACTGGTTTGCAACTGTTCTTTTGACCTGGAAATTATTTATTTGTATGTAAGAAAACTGCTTGGAACAAAAATACCAAAGTTAAAAAATAAAACTCACAATTTGTACTGTAATGTGTAACGTAATTTTCTTCTTGTTAGAATTAATGTTAATTACAAAATTGGTACCGAAAAAAGAACCGTCCAGGAACCGACACCGAAGTGAAGGTACCGATACTGGTACCAATTTTTTTTAGAAAGGTACCCAGCCCTATTAATTTGTACTCATCTGCTCACACATACTCATGTTTGGGCTGCTGTTCAACGTATTGTTTTTGTACTACTAGTGCTTATCGTATTCTTGGTTTAGCGTATTTCTTAGTTCATATATTAGATCTTATTACTGATTTTTCTTTACAATTCATAATTTGTTGGATGTAACTGGGACCCTGCGTACACAATTTTGTTCCATACATGTGATGAGAATGAGAAAGAAACCTTGACCGTGACAAGTCCTAAACTCTGTCTCTTTAAGTTTCATTAATTTTTCATTTGATATTGGGTACCTTTGTTATAAATATATTCCATATTCATAGTTATCATAGATTATTTATATAATAAAATACATTAAAATAACTGAATAACTCCCTGGGCTGCCACCTTACCGTGGTGGAGGGGTTTGAGTGTCCCAATGATCCTAGGAGCTATGCTGTCAGGGGCTTTATGCCCCTAGTAGGGTCACCCAAGGCAGACAGGTCCTAGGTGAGGGACGAGACAAAGCGCAGCCCACAAGACCCCTTATGATGAATAATATAAATGGAAACAATGTTCCCTCGCCCGGACGCGGGTCACCGGGGCCCCACTCTGGAGCCAGGCCCGGAGGAGGGGCACGTTGGCGAGCGCCTGGTGGCCGGGCTTTCACCCATGGAGCTCGGCCGGGCACAGCCCGAAGAGGAGACGTGGGTCCCCCTTCCCATGGGCTCACCACCTGTGGGAGGGGCCAAAGGGGTCGGGTGCATTGTGGAATGGGTGGTGGCCGAGGGCGGGGACCCTGGCGGTCTGATCCTCGGCTACAGAAGCTGGCCATTGGGACATGGAATGTCACCTCTCTGGTGGGGAAGGAGCCTGAGCTAGTGTGTGAGGTTGAGAGGTTCCGGCTAGAAATAGTCGGACTCACCTCAACGCATGGCTCTGGCTCTGGAACCAGTTTCCTTGAGAGGGGTTGGACACTCTTCCACTCTGGAGTTGCCCCTGGTGAGAGGCGCCGAGCAGGAGTGGGCATACTTGTTGCCCCCCATCTTGGTGCCTGTACGTTGGGGTTCACCCCGGTGAACGAGAGGGTAGCCTCCCTTCGCCTACGTGTGGGGGGACGGGCTCTGACTGTTGTTTGTGCCTATGCGCCAAACGGCAGCGCAGATTACCCACCCTTTTTGGAGTCCTTGGAGGGGGTATTGGAGGGTGCGCCTCCTGGGGACTCCCTTGTTCTGCTGGGGGACTTCAACGCTCACGTGGGCAATGACAGTGAGACCTGGAGGGGTGTGGTTGGGAGGAACGGCCCCCCTGATCTGAACCCGAGTGGTGTTCTGTTGTTGGACTTCTGTGCTCGTCATGGATTGTCCATAACGAACACCATGTTCAGGCATAAGGGTGTCCATATGTGCTCTTGGCACCAGGACACCCTAGGTCGTAGTTCAATGATCGACTTTGTTGTCGTCTCATCTGATCTGCGGCCGCATGTCCTGGACACTCGGGTGAAGAGAGGGGCGGAGCTGTCAACTGACCACTACCTGGTGGTGAGTTGGCTCCGATGGTGGGGGAGGATGCCGGTCAGACCTGGCAGACCCAAACGTATTGTGAGGGTCTGCTGGGAACGTCTGGCAGAGTCTCCCGTAAGACGGAGCTTTAACTCCCACCTCCGGGAGAGCTTTGAACACGTTCCGAGGGAGGCGGGGGACATTGAGCCCGAGTGGGCCATGTTTCGCGCCTCTATTGTCGAGGCAGCTTATCGGAGTTGTGGCCGCAAGGTTGTTGGTGCCTGTCGTGGTGGCAACCCTCGAACCCGGTGGTGGACACCGGCGGTGAGGGATGCTGTCAAGCTGAAGAAGGAGTCCTATTGGGCCTTTTTGGCCTGTGGGACCCCGGAAGCAGCAGATAGGTACCGGCAGTCCAAGCGGCATGCGGCTCGGGTGGTTGCTGAGGCAAAAACTCGGGCGTGGGAGGAGTTCGGAGAGGCCATGGAGAATGACTTCCGTACGGCTTCGAGGCGATTCTGGTCCACCATCCGGCGTCTCAGGGGGGGAAAGCGGTACGCGACCAACACCATTTATGGTGGGGATGGCGTGCTGTTGACCTCAACTCGGGATGTTGTGAGTCGGTGGGCGGAATACTTCGAAGACCTCCTCAATCCTACTGGCACGTCTTCCACTGAGGAAGCGGAGCCTGGGGACTTTGGGTCGGGCTCTCCAATCTCTGGTGCTGAGGTCGCCAAGGTGGTTAAAAAGCTCCGCGGTGGCAAGGCTCCGGGGGTGGATGAGATTCGTCCTGAGTTCCTTAGGGCTCTGGATGTTGTGGGGTTGTGTTGGCTTACGCGACTCTGCAATATCGCGTGGACATCGGGGGCAGTTCCCTTGGATTGGCAGACTGGGGTGGTGGTTCCCCTATTCAAAAAGGGGGACCGTAGGGTGTGTTCCAACTATAGAGGGATCACACTCTTAAGCCTCCCTGGTAAGGTCTATTCAGGGGTTCTGGAGAGGAGGGTCCGTCGGATAGTCGAACCTCGGATTCAGGAGGAGCAGTGTGGTTTTCGTCCTGGTCGTGGAACACTAGACCAGCTCTACACCCTCAACAGGGTCCTGGAGGGTGCGTGGGAGTTTGCCCAACCAGTTTACATGTGCTTTGTGGACTTGGAAAAGGCATTCGACCGCGTCCCTCGGGGGGTTCTGTGGCGGGTACTCCGGGAGTATGGGGTACCAGGCCCTTTGATATGGGCTGTTAGGTCCCTGTACGACCGGTGTCAGAGCTTGGTCCGCATCGCTGGCAGTAAGTCAGGCTCGTTTCCGGTGAGAGTTGGACTCCGCCAAGGTTGCCCTTTGTCACCGATTCTGTTTATAACTTTTATGGACAGAATTTCTAGGCGCAGCCAAGGTGTTGAGAGGATCCGTTTTGGTGGCCTTAGAATCGCTTCTCTGTTTTTTGCAGATGATGTGGTCCTATTGGCTTCATCAGCTCGTGATCTACAGCTTTCGCTGGAGCGGTTTGCAGCTGAATGTGATGCGGCCGGGATGAGGATCAGTTCCTCCAAATCCGAGGCCATGGTCTTGAGCCGGAAAAGGGTAGCGTGCCCTCTCCGGGTCGGGGAGGAGGTCCTTACCCAAGTGGAGGAGTTTAAGTATCTCGGGATCTTGTTCACGAATGAGGGAAAACTGGAGCGTGAGATCGATAGGCGGATAGGTGCAGCGTCCGCAGTGAAGCGGGCGCTGTACCGGTCTGTCGTGGTGAAGAGAGAGCTGAGTCAAAAGGCAAAGCTCTCAATTTACCGATCGATCTACGTTCCCACCCTCATCTATGGTCATGAGCTTTGGGTTATGACCGAAAGAACAAGATCTCGGATACAAGCGGCTGAAATGAGTTTTCTCCGCAGGGTGGCTGGACTCTCCCTTAGAGATAGGGTGAGAAGCTCAGTCATCCGGGAGGGACTCGGAGTAGAGCCGCTGCTTCTCCACATCGAGAGGAGCCAGTTGAGGTGGCTCGGGCATCTGGTTAGGATGCCTCCTGGACGCCTCCCTGGTGAGGTGTTCCGGGCATGTCCCACCGGGAGGAGACCCAGAGGAAGACCCAGGACACGCTGGAGGGACTATGTTTCTCGGCTGGCCTGGGAACGCCTTGGGATTCCCCCAGAGGAGCTGCTCCAAGTGGCTGGGGAGAGGGAAGTCTGGGCCTCCCTACTTAGGCTGCTACCCCCGCGACCCGACCCCGGATAAGCGGAAGAAAATGGATGGATGGATAACTGAATCTGTGATTATTTTTGCTTATCTGTGTGTATTAATTGATTAAATCTCTTTAAACGAGAAAATAATTCACGTTCACATTTGTAGTTGAGAGACAGATTCATTTCATTAATAATTCATGATAAGAAGCATTATTTTTCATCTCTAAGAGAGAGGTGGTGTCTAAATGAGGTTATTCACAAATTTACATATTATGAGCTTAACTTATACAATAATTGATAAACATTTATTTCACCCCATCCATTCCTCTACATATACTGTATGTCCATGAAACTCAATGAATCCAAACAGCTACTTAGACTACAAGCATGTCTTAAAGACATAAAAACCTGGATGAACCTAAATTTTCTGCTTTTCAACACAGACAAGACTGAGGTTTTGGTTTTTGGACCTGAACATACCGTAAATAAATAAATAATTCAGTCTTTCTCCCTCCTTGATGGCATTAATCTGGCCTCCAGTTCTATTGTTAAAAATCTTGGTGTTATTTTTGATCAGGACATGTCTTTTATCCCCCACATTAAAACTGTTCCTAGAACTGCCTTCTTCCACCTACGTACCGGTAATATATCACTAAAATTAGAAACCTCATCTAAAAATGATGCAGAAAAACTGGTTCATGCATTTTTCACGTCTAGACTGGACTATTGCAATGGTTTATTATCTGGGTGTCCAAATACTTCTTTAAAACGTCTTCAGTTGATCCAAAATGCTGTTGCCAGAGTCTTAACTGGAGTTAGTGGGAGAGATCATATTTCTCCAGTTTTAGCTTCTCTCCATTGGCTCCCTGTCAAATCCAGAATTAAATTCAAAATCTTACTTCTAACCTACAAAGCCCTCAACAACCTAGCGCCATCTTATGTTACAGATCTATTTATTCCGTATTTTCCTAATAGAGCACTTCACTCTCAGACTGCAGGTTTACTTGCAGTTACTAGAGTTTCCAAAAGCAGAATGGGAGGAAGATCTTTCAGTCATCAGGCTCCTCTCTTGTGGAACCAACTTCCAGTTTCTGTAAGGCTGACACATTAACCGTGTTTCCATCAAGGTTTCTAGGTGCGCATTTTGAAGTATCGCAGCAGAAAAGCTTAATGGAAACGGCAAAATCCGTATTTACTTTCTCAAGTTCGCCAAAAAGTTTATACGCTCGCTTGAGGTGGTTTTTGGGATGTTCGAAAATGAGCAGATGCGCACAGCGACAGATGGAAACACATTTGCCGACTCGTGCTGCCGAAGCGAACATTCACGTCACGTGACTGATCAGCTGTTTCCGCTCCGGACAACATGTAACATCGCTAAAACTAGTTTGTATGACAGAATAAATACAACTCGACCGATAGCAACACGTACCTGAAATATTCTCTCCATTTTGACGAGATGTGTGGCCAGGTTCTGTTTTCAACTGCTACTTCCTGTTTACTGTAGACATGCGCAGTGCTCACGTCTGACGTAATGACGCTGACGTCTGACGTAATGACGCTGTGCGTGGCTTGGTAGATGCGCTTCAAGCCAGCAGATGGAAACACTTCTGCTTCGCATTAATTTGTATTTACATATTTGCGAGATTTCAAAAATTAGCTCAAAAATCGAAATGAAAATGGATGGAAACACAGCTATTGTCCAGTTTTAAGACTGGGCTTAAGAAATTGCTTTTTGATAAATCCTATAGTTAGGGTTGGCTTGTGATGCTGCCATAGGCTTAGACTTATGGAGGACAAATTGACCTAATTTCTTAAAACGAATTGTTACAAGTGAATAGTTTGCATTTGAATTTATTTCTATCTTAACATGTGATTCTCGACCTGCCAAAACGTAAGGTTGACATAGGTTGCACATGCGCAGTCAGGTCAGTTTTCCACAATCAGAATAAGATTATCAGATTGTTTACATGCAAACCGTTCGGATTATGAATCGACATAAACCACACCCTCTCATCCGGATTACAAATTCATTCAGATTGAGCTGGATCAGCTCAGAATAATCCGAATGGGGCGTTTACATGACACATTTTAATTCCAAATGGCCGTTAAATCCGATTACTAATGTCCATGTAAACATACATACAGTATTGTGTATTTGTTCTTTCTTCCTGTTCCTCTAAAACGCAGCCTGTCGAAGCAGATGGCCGCTTGTCCTGAGCCTGGTTCTGCTGAAGGTTTCCTCCTCATGAGGGAGTTTTTCCGTTTCCATTGTTGCCTTCATGCTCGCTCAAGATAATAATCTGCGATGACGCTAGACTCGGTCTGCTCCTCAGATGAATAATGTTAACTTACTTTTATGTATATGAATGTTTCTGTTCAGAAGATGACTTCTGTTGTGGCTTGGCGCTTTATAAATAAAATGAATTGAATTCATAAGCATTCACACAATTAAAGAATTTCATTTTAGGAGCTGGATTAGCAGAAGACCAATTTCGTCTGTGAAGTATGGGAAACATACACAGATGACAAAATGTGACAAATTATTATTATTAATTATACCTCTATTACACTTTTAAACTCTTAGGACACATAAAAACATTAAAATGCACCAAAACACAACAAATTCACCTTGTTTTTAAGATTATTTTTTTCAAGAACTGTGTCTAAGTAATATTTGTGAGTAAAAAAACTTTGATTTAGTGTTGGGTGTATGACAAGTATGTCCTTCCTTTATTTAGTTTTGACCATTCACTGTCATGTAAACAGCCTTCATGGCATGGACGGTCATCAATTATACATCAGAGCAGAAGGGAGGTCATTTTCAACAGCAGAGGAAGTAAAAATAGGTCAGTTAATCTGCTCCTGACACTTTCAACCAGAGGAAAACGGCAAGAACGCCGCTTTAGTTTTGAACTATTGTGAAAAATATTAAAGACCGTGTAAAGTGAATTTCAATATTTTCTTAAATAAACATTATAAATGTCATAATTGTAATGTTGTAAATGAGTAAAAAGTCTCAAAATTGTAGCTCAATTAATTTTGGAGTTATAGATGAAACTGTGTATAAAGATATGTCTTTTTCAGGATTTTTTAGGCGTGGTTTAAACGGGACCGCGTTTCGTCACGCGGTCCTCATTAGTATAGCCCCACCCCCTGCAGCTCCAGCCGTATAAATTCGCCTCGGTGGAGCCGTTCACTCGCGAATCGCAGATAGCATCAGATAGCAATAGCATAGATATTTTGTTCATTGTTAGCTAGCTAATCAATTATGCCTCGTTCGTGCATCTTCCCTGGATGTCGCAATGGTCAGGGCACCCGTACAAATCATAACATGTTTTTATACCGCGTGGTTTTATACCGAGTATCTGTAGTGCCTGGATAGGTCAATGGATAAAGCGCTTGCCTTCCGTCCCAAACTCCACGGGTTCAATTCCCGCATGGTACAACTCTTTTTTTTTTTTTATTCATTCCAGATTAAAAACACACAAGAAAACTATTTACAAAAACAGCGTAACTCTTGGAAAAAGTAGCTGCTGTTACAGAATTCAGATAAAAACAGAGCAGGTTTACTGGCTCTGCTGTCTGCCTCTCCACTGTGGGAGCAGGACACGAGCGCAGCTGCGCTGAAACCACGCCCACGCACTGACACGCCCCCAGCGTTCCAGGGCAAGGCAAAATCATGTTTTTTCATGATTTTTGAGACTTAATTTTATAAGGTAAACAATGTTTTTAATCAGTCAGATTTATATGGGTGATTAATAACACATATTTATGCCATGTGACAAACTAAAAACACACATTTAATTTCACTTTACACGGTCTTTAAGACTTACAAAAAATATTAAACTTTTGACCATTCACAGTTCAAACTTACTTTTCTAAACATCTTGAGTAAAGCAATCTAATTTATTTTATCACCTGCTGCCAACAAGCAAAACCAGATACTGTAAATTGTTTGCCTATGCCTGTCTGTTAGTAAAATATCTCATGAACCAGTGGACTCTGAAAGTCATCATTGAATGCACATCTACCAATGATCAACTTCAGGAGCCAGATCACACAAGATCACACACAAGTATTCCTAGTTTAGCTAATTTCTTAGTTCATATCTTACATATTTTTACTGTTTTTCTTTACAATTTGTGTTTTTGTTGGATGTAACTGGGATCCTGTGTACATAGCTTCATTCCACCTCAAGTACCATATGTGATGTGAATGACAATAACGGCACCTTGACCTTGATAAGGCAACATATGAATATTCCAGCTATAATCCAATCGTTCCTCCTCAGAACAAGGTCTTAGTTTAAAACGCTGGCAGCAAAAGTGGCGGGCGATATTCAGTTCAATTCAGACTGAGCTTATTAGTACAGCTCCTCAAATTGAAAGTCTTTCAGATGAATCCTTTATTTCTACAAAAAAAATGTTAACCCATTCAGAGGACCTGACTTAATTTTTTTAGGTTAATTCAACTCAGTCCATTTATATAGCACCAAGTCACAACAGAAGTCATCTCAGGGCGCTGAACAGAAACATGCCCGGTACTTTAAAATCTTAAAATTAACAGGCCCCCTCCCTCTCAGTTTTCAAATCCCGGTTAAAAACTCACTACTACCGTATTCGCCGGAGGAAAATACGCTCCGGTGTTTAATCCGCTTTGTCCAATTATTAACAATAAACAAGAAAAAAACATACACAGTACGCCTCGGAGTTTAATACGCGTCATCACCACGCGACGCGTCAGCGCCTCATTTACCCTAATCAAGATGGCGGCGACAGAAGCAAGCGAGTACGAAGATCTTCACAAGGAAACACGGTAAAACAATTATTTCTTTGCGAGAAAAAATATATTTCTTAGCTGACTTCATAGCAGACGGGCTCCTGAGCTTAACGAAATGTTCAAATCAGCTGGATTTAAAAAAAAAAAGTTCGCTGAATTTTAGGCAGGCGCCAGGCGGGTCAAACCGGACGCTTTCTTTCTTTAAATTTAGCTAAATAAATGCTTAAAAAATATATTTCTGAGCTGACTTAATAGTAGACGTACTCCTGAGTTTAACGAAATGTTCAAATCAGCTGGATTTTAAAAAAAAAGTTCGCTGACTTTTATGCAGGCGCCAGGCGGGTCAAACCGGACGCTTTGTTTCTTTAAATTTAGCTAAATAAACGCTTAAAAATATATTTCTTACCTCACTATAGCAGACGGGCTCCTGAGCTGAACCAAATGTGAAATCAGCTGGATTTAAAAATCCGCGGTGTGGTTTATGAGTGGTATCTTGCAAACAAAAACAGCGAACCTCACAGCTAATAGCAGCTACATCCATAGCAAGGGGCGGGCAGCGACAGAGTCAGTCCGACCAAAGGAGGCTTTTTTCGGATACAGAAAGTAGAAACTTCTGGAAGTGGCCCCTCTTCCTCTTCACTCTCTGAGTCCTCTGCTGGCTGCTGCCTACAGCGCCTCTATAGCGGCCGAAACTGGTACTGCACCATTTTCGCCAAAAATGAAAAACGAAGAATCAGAGCGAAAAATGAGTCTAAAAATATGGGAAAAAATCCATAAATAATACTCTTCGGTGTTTAATACGCTGGACATTCAAATGAGCCAAAATACTGCGTATTATAGTCCGGTTTTTACGGTACTCCATTGCTTTCAATGCCAGCTGATTTATATTTGATCGTTTTACTTATGATCTGCAATGTTTTTATGTTTTTCGTGTTGTACTTCATTGTCTGTGTTGCCTGTTACGTGTTTGTTTGTTCAGCACTTTGGTGTGGACTTGTTCCTGTTAAAAGTGCTTTATACTGTAAATAAAATGGTATGGTATGGTATGGTAAAAAGTTAATAACATTATTTATCTGAAGAGCAGACTGCTTTTAGTCTAACTTCATCGTGGACTCTCATCTTGAGCAAAGCATGAAGGCGACAGTGGAAAGGAACAACTCCCTTGTGAAGAAGAAACCTTTAGCACAGGGGTGTCAAACTCATTTTCACCGAGGGCCACATCAGCATAATGACTGTCCTTGAAGGGCCAGATGTAACTTATAAATGTAACTAAGGCCCTGTTTACACGGACACTGTGTGGGGGAAACGGAACTTGTGGGTATGTTAATTAGGTGAAAAGTTTTGCGTTGACACGGGCGAATTCTGTGGATACGACTCTCTCCCCCCACCCCCCGTCCTCATGACTTCACTGTAGTTACCATGCTGGGCCATTAGATGGCGCTGTGATTTTTGGAACCTTCACTACTGCGCATGCGTGCTGCCTGAGGTAAACAGAGCAGCCGAGGCAGCCTGCCTCGTCTGTTTTCCTCTCTGGCTAAAAGTTCAGCTAACTAAGTTGTTGTCAACAAGTTAACAACAAGTTAAAGCTGGAATTTGGATAAGAGTCAACAGATTTGACACCAAGTGGGACCGCTTCATCTAACAAGCTGCACACCAGTTGCTGACTGGACCGGAACCGCGTCAACATGTCTGACTTTAGTCCGTGAGAATCAGCTGATTTCCAGCAGCGCTACAAGGTAAACAATGTTCTTAATAATGTTTCCTTGTGTTTAGTTCGATCACAGAACAACCAACTGAGGTTTTATTTTTATTTTTTTCCTGCGAGGTCGAAGCTGTCGTTCCACGAAGCGAACCGGTTCGGATGTGGGTCCAGTTTCCACCAGGATGAAAACAACAGAGTCCAGTTCATTAAAGTTCGGTTAACGTGTTTTTAAAAGTGTTCAATTTAATTCTCAGTGTTTGTGACATACAGTTTGTGGTGTTGAATAAATAAATAAATTAAAAATCAACCTGGTGTCTTCATTTTCAGCAGCATGTTAGGCATGACGTAACGAGTCCAGATAGCTTCATTTAGCTCAGATAAATTTAAATATCTCCCACGCTAACATAAATACTGTTTATTATTGTTAAACTGTTAATATATAGCACATTTAGTATGTTATAGTGCAGCGTGACACGTGAAATGTCCGACTGCCTCGTTAACAGACAACTGGATCCAGGCAGCTGGCTCTCTTCCAACACAGATGCAGGTAAGGTGTAGAATAATTAAATATGAGAATCAAAATATATTCCATCAGCTATAGTTCAGAAAGTGGTGCGTGTGTCCACTGTCCAGTCCACCGCCATTGTTAAAATGCCGGCTGTCTGCGCGTGCGTGCTGCGTGCATGTGTTCAAACAAAAGCTCCGCGGGAGATGTTTACATTATCAACGGGGGGTCTGCGAAAAAGATCCACCCTGAGAGCTAGATCAGAAAAGCATTGGATGCAAAGAGGGGGGCCAGCAGCGTCGTGTAGGCGATAAGCAAAGACGCAGAGAGAAAGTAGCGGTTCCACTCAAAATACGCGCCGTGTAAACAGGGCCTTAATGTAATCAAATGTAATGTAAAATAAATGTAACCGTTTTGTTAAATAACTCATTATTTATTATAACTTATTCAAGTGACAATTACAGTTGCATAGAAAACATATGTTTGCTTGTTGCTCTAACATAAATCCTTTTAAATTTTGTCAGCTTGTGAAAACCCACATAACTCCATTAATGAAGGATCAAACTGTCCAAGTTAATAAAGAAAAATAACATAAAACTGAGCTGCAAAGAACATGTATGACACATGTAGCATTTTACAAAAAAAGGCTACACACAGCCTTGCATCCAACTGATGGTTTGATGACAACAATTTGTGTGCATACACACATAAGACCTGCAAACATTAAATAATTACAACAGCAGCTACACATAAATAATATGTAATCAACTAAAAATACAAAAATAAAGGTTGACTCAGTTCACAACTATATTACCGTACTCAAGTTTTTTGGTTAGTCTTTGATGAGGAGATCCTGCCTGTCCTTGAACACACCAAGTGGATTCTCTCTCTACTATCGATTGATCATGTTCTGAAAAGGATAAACACAAAACAAAATGCAAGCACAATCATTAAATTGCACAGTTTAAATGTTCTTCTTCTTGGTTGAATTACATTTTATTATATTTTAATTAAGTTTAAAAAAAAATGCCAACCTGTGTTTTTCTGACCAGATGTCTGACACTGTTTTCCCGTTGCCAGTGTGTCAATGTCTGGCTTTAGTTCCTGTGCTGAGGCAATGCGTAGAACAGCATGGAGGTTGTCATCCGTGAGGCGTGATCTGGTTTTGTTCAGATTCATTATGGAAAAAAACTGTTCACACAGATAGGTGCTTCCAAACATGGACAGAACACGGGCAGCATGAAGTCGAAGCTGTGGCATCAAACCCAGCTTTCACTGCGGCCTCGTTTTTGGCTGTGGATTTCGTGAACAAACTCTGCTGCGACCGCAGTTTGCCTTTTAGTTCTTGGGCAATGTGTTGCTTTTCTTGAAGGCTAGCTTTAGCGGACTTAGCTCCGTGTTTGGTTTCAAAATGTCGACGCAGATTGTATTCTTTGACAACCGACACCGCCTCGTAACACAAAAGACATACCGGTCTTTCTCCTTGAAGCACAAACAAGTACCCTATCCACCTTATTCCTGAGGGTGTCACTGTAGAAGCGATAATGGGACTTACTTCCGTTTTGACCCCGGAAGTAGAATTTCTGCATTGGCTCCTCGTTGTTTACTTGCTAATCTGCACGCGTTGTTGAAGTTCTGTTTTCTGTTATTTCGAGCTAATATTGTCACGAAGATGTCCTTGAGGAGCTCGGGTACCTGTTGCGCTGTTCGTGGCTGTACGAATAATCAGACGAAGCTGAATTTGTGGCTGCAACTAGTGTGTGTTGAACATGCTCCGAAAACAAAAACCCGCATCCTTCTTTGTGGCTGGGCTACGAGAAACCACCTGAAAAAAGACTCTGTATCCTCCAGAGGATCGAGAACACCAGGTATGATTTAAGAGACAGCTTTTAGTGTTATGATTTTATGTAGTCAGTGATTAAATGATACTAATATTTTCGTTCATAACTGGCAAATAAACACACGCACCTATATATGTATGCTGTGTGTGTATTTTATTTATATATATATATATATATATATATATATATATATATATATATATATATATATATATATATAATATAGGTGTGTGTGTGTGTTATTTATAT
>JBBPBX010050116.1:0-25105 GCA_038048925.1 Garcialebias charrua | reverse complement strand
TTATACGTCAATCATTACATTTAAAAATAAATTTATATCAAATACTGTCAAAATAACATATATTGATGTCATAGCTGATCATCAGGGTGTGTGTGTGTGTTTGTTTTGTGATCAGGCAGTCATATATTAACATTTATGTAAATGTATTATATAACAAAGCCACATTTTTCTGTTTTTCTGGGTGAAGGCAGGGGACCCCCCCGGACAGATCTCCAGTCCATCACAGAGACACCCCGGACAACAGGTCTCCAGTCCATCACAGAGACACCCTGGACAACAGGTCTCCAGTCCATCACAGACACACCCAGGACAACAGGTCTCCAGTCCATCACAGAGACACCCCGGACAGGTCTCCAGTCCATCACAGAGACACCCTGGACCAAGGGCTTGGATTTCATCTCATTATTGGGGGGGACCATAAACAGGGAAATTTTTTAAGAGCAATTTTGGGGGGGTCGGCAAAGTTACAGTGAAATGTAATGCAAAATGTACAGAGGGAAGTTTATCCAAACTGCATGCATATACTATGCAGAATAATCAACAATAATATTGATTTAAATGGCATGTATTTTATTTAGTAGTCTTAATACTACTATTAATCAGTACAACAGTGATACTCATTACTCTTGTTAAAAAATGTAATGTGTTCAATCTGCAGTACAATAGACGACAAATAATGACAAGTGGCAAAATGAGAATTTTGCAAAATAGGTCCCCTCTAAATATTGTTTAAATTTCAGTTTGGCTTGTATTCATAGATTGCTGTGGTCAGTGTCACTGATAATCTGGTACAACATCTTCCCAAAATCTTAATGCTTAAAAAGAAAACAGTTTTCAAGGAGAAGAAATACTTTAATGCAGGGGTCACCAAACTTTTTGAGACTGAGAGCTACTTCAGTGGAACCAAGAGGCACAAAGGTCCACTTGTTCGTTCCAAACAAATTTGCATGGTTCAACTTTAATCATAGTATTAATAATAATACATTTACATACATGTGAATATATGACTGCCTGATCACATCTGATCTGGTCTGTATTATTAAAGACTCCACACAATGCTTTAGCTTGGTAAATATGATCAATTATTATTGATAATTACCAGTAGTGATTAGAACTCTCAATCAAGAACTTGAGTCCTCAGTTTGAATAATGTTTTGGTTCTTCTGTGCAAATGTAAATTGTTCTTAGCTTTGACTGGGAGTGTGGATGGTTGTTTGTCTCTTTGTCTGTCTCTGTGATGGACTGGAGACCTGTCTTGGGTGTCCCTGCCTTCACCCAAAAGCAGCTGAGATTGGTTCCAGTCCTAAACAAGGGGGCATAATGGATTACTTATTAACTGATATTTAAACATAAACACTATTTCTTTTATGTTAAACTCAGTTTGTAACATTTGAAATTCGTTGTATTTTATAAATATTTTATTAACTGTTTTGTAGAAATGAACACGTTTGTAACATTCATTCAAAATATGCCTTAACAAATCTGTAGCATTTTTTAAGAACCTATTAAGAATAAAATGTTCCAGTTGCAGATACAAAATATCAATAATGTAATATAATAAACAGTGACATTTTTTAATTAACCATGTGACATAAGTATTGATCCTCAACATTTTTTATAATAATAATTTAAAGCCCTTAAAACAACCACAGCTGCAACAAAGTGCTACACATATGAAATCATTTTAACTAATCATCACATCTTCTCTACTCTTTTTTAATTAATTATCTTTCACATATTTTATCATTACTTCTTTCAAGAGCTCCACACCTGAAAATATGATGAATGTGAATCCATCCTGCTCAAAGCTGCGCTGACATTCTACTGTCTGTTGCAGAGCCCACCAGGGAGCTAGTTAGCATTGAAGCTAGTGTGTTAGCTGATGAAGTGACGCTCCAAAGTGTTTTTCTGCCACTAATGATGCACAGACACACTTGTCTTTCAACACTGTGAAAGACCTTTTCCTCCCAGTCACTGTCACCTATGTTTTAAGTAGCTACTTACTGGAAGTTAGTACTTTGTGCAGCAGCTCACTCCCCACCAGCGGCTCCGCGAGCCTGTGACCTCCGCTGCTGTTGTTGTTCCTTGTAAACATTGGACTAAACCATTTGCCAACAGAGAAGGGGGGGTGGGCAAAATTTCCTTCTTTTTTTTAGAATAATGGCGGATTTCTCTCTTTTTTTGCCTTTTTATATTTATATTGTTTAAAGACACGATTTCCTTTATTGAATTATTGGGGGGGACAGATCTATATTTCCCCAAGATTGGGGGGGTCCGGACCCCCCCGACCCCCCCCAGGATCTACGCCTATGCCCTGGACAACAGGTCTCTAGTCCATCACAGAGACACCCCGGACAGCAGGTCTCCAGTCCATCACAGACACACCCAGGACAGGTCTCCATTCCAGACGTCTCAGCTGCATATTTTGGACCAAACAGGACGGATGACAACAAACGGATGGATGAAGATGCATCTAAACTTGTTTTTGTTGTAAATAACTGTAAATTTACAATAAAGAATATAGAATGCTTAATTGTTGATGGATAAAAATACACAATTAAAAACTATTCAAAAATATAAAAGCATTAATTTTGGCACAATCTGCAGTTTAAATAATATTTCATACAAATATAAACCTTTACCCATTTTAATAACAACTGCACTGGAAAAAATGCCACTCTAAAAATAAGAAAAAAAATTAAAATAAGATTTTTTGGCTTGAAATAAGCAATAAAATCTGCCAATGGAACAAGTGAAAATTCACTTGACAAGATTTCTTAAAATAAGACATTTTGTTCAAGTCAAACAAGATATGCGGAATCTTGAAACTAGCTACAAAAATCTAATTTTGAGCAATATTTTACTACAATTGTGAGCTTTTCGTGTCTTATAATAAGATTCTGATGCTCAAAAGTAGTACACTGGAGAAAAGTCTACTCTGAAAACAAGTATAAAACAACCATTTCTTGTCTTGAACCACTTTGGACATGTCTGCCTGCCTGGGAGGAGTCGACGAGGGACAAGCCCCCAGAAACCATCTTGGCTACAGCAAACTGGTTGGTCCACTTAAAGATCCACTGACGTGATTTTTCTACTATTCATCAAATTGCTCAAAATATATATATATTATCATTTAAATATGTTAATTTTTGCAAACAAAATGATAAATCACTTTAATTTTGCTTTAAAAGTGATTTTGAACTTCAAGCCGTGTTTAATCATGGGAAATCCGTTTACACCTGAACGCACCATCTGTGATGTAATGTGCAGAGTGAGAGGCAGAGGGCTCCAGTCTCTTCAATAGCAGACATTTTAAAACCTGACTAATTTAGCAATCTAGGTGAAGATTTAAGCTATTTGTCTTCATTTTGGGAAGCAGAAAATAGTTTGGGTGATGGAACAAGAAACAGCAGGATCTAATTTAGATCTGATGCCGTATCAGACTTACTTTTATGTGAGCTGCTCATACCGTGACAAGCCAAGAGCTCTGCCTCAACTCTGCACATGACATCACAGATGGTGCGTTCGGGTGTAAACGGATTTCCCATGATTAAACACAGCTTGAAGTTCAAAATCACTTTTAAAGCAAAATTAAAGTGATTTATCATTTTGTTTGCAAAAACTAACATATTTAAATGATAATATATATATATTTTGAGCAATTTGATGAATAGTAGAAAAATCACGTCAGTGGATCTTTAAGCTGTTTACTTGGTGGGGTAGCTTCAGTTTGCTTTGGACTACTCTGACTGACGAAGCCCTCTGGAGTGAGGGTGAAACGTTTCTACTAAAAAGAAACTGTCCAGATGAACTGATTGAGAATGAGCGGAAGTATAAAACAACTTAAAATTAGTTTTTTTTTTGATTGAAATAAGCAAAAAGATCTGGTAACAAGTGAAAATTTTCTTGACACGATTTCTAAAAATAAGACATTTGATCATTTTAAAAGATAAACAATCGTAAACCTAGCTGCAAAAATCTCATTCTTAGCAATATTTTACCACAAATTTGGGTGGGCTTTGTCTTAAAGTAAGCGTGTGATGCTTAAAATTAGTATACACCCCCTAAAACTTTTACTCATTTTTAGTTCTACAGATGTTTCAAAGCCTACCTAAAATAAGATTAGAAATTGTATTTTAAGAAAACATATTTAAGAAATCCTGACAAGCATGCTTTCGCAACATTAGATTTTCTCCAACCTGTTATCAAATTTAACCAACAAACGTAATAACATACATCTTGTCAAAACATTCAAACATTTTCTGTAATGTCAAAAAATGAAAGGTATTCTTTAACTTCAACACATTTATTTTATGGTTTCAGCAGCAATGCAACAACTACTACTCCCAATTACAACTGTAGTTAACACTTGATTATATTTTTAAAAAATAATATAAAACACCCTCAACAAAATAAAAACAATTTTTGCTATGAAAAATGGATAGTATACTACTGGTCACCATGAAAAATGAGGGAGCCACTACAACTTCAAATGTTTAAACATAAATTGTCTTTTGTAAATGTTGTGATAGGCACATCTCCTACCGTGAGCAGGCAGTTGGACGAACACACAATCAGAATTGGACAGGAGAGGGATAGCTTTTTCCTGGGGGCTTTGAGGTCCTGTTTTTCCTGAAACACAAAGACATATTTCTGTTGGCATGATGAATCATATTTTAAGATTGTGGAATATAAGTGGCATGCGGCTCGGGTGGTTGCTGAAGCAAAAACTCGGGCGTGGAAGGAGTTTGGAGAGGCCATGGAGAATGACTTCCGTACGGCTTCGAGGCGATTCTGGTCCACCATCCGGCGTCTCAGGGGGGGAAGCGGTACGCGACCAACACCATTTATGGTGGGGATGGCGTGCTGTTGACCTCAACTCGGGATGTTGTGAGTCGGTGGGCGGAATACTTCGAAGACCTCCTCAATCCTACTGGCACGTCTTCCACTGAGGAAGCGGAGCCTGGGGATTTTGGGTCGGGCTCTCCAATCTCTGGTGCTGAGGTCGCCAAGGTGCCTATAAAAACCACGGTGTCGCCAGCGACACTTTTTCACAAGCTATTTTTGGATTACCGTAACTCTGCAACCGTTTGCGCTATCAGAAAAATTCAAACAGTGTTTGAAAGAAAAAAGAGTGTGCTTTTTGGCTGTGTAGGTGGTATTACGGTAATTGCCTCCCCGCAGTTGCAGGAAGCGCGCGAAGCGCGTCATCTGTTTTGCTCCTTTGTTCGAAGGGAGAGTGCAGAGTGAGGAGTAAAAAATGAGCAACAGAGCAGAAAAACAAGTAGATATGTCTAACAAACGTCCTTCAAGGACTAAAAAAACACCAAGGAGATTCCTGGATGGCTTTGAGTTGGGAGGAGATTCAATTTTTTCTTCAGAAGAAAGGTAAAGTTTGATCAATTGAATGACTTTTTGAATTTTATTTCTGAATGAATGAGGCTTGTTACTTGTGGATAATAGTTTTTACTGGGTACACATAATAGGATGTATTTATAGTTTTATTTTATATTTTACGTTTTTTGAATAGTTTATCAAGTCTATAAGATAGTATAATCATTAGTTTGTACTTTGTTTGTGTAGAAGTGCACTTTTGAGCACTATATATGAAAGTCTCAGTACAGCACCATACACCACATTGCTGTGACAAACTTGTACATTTACTATTTTTAGAACATTTTCTGATGAAGAGCAGCTGGCTCCAAGGGGGAGAAGAAGTGGAAGAGGCAGAATTCTTGCTGGAGGATCTGCTGGAGGTGATGCTGGAGGATCTCCTGGAGGTGATGCTGGAGGTGATGCTGGAGGTGATGCTGAAGAAAGGTAAAGTTTGATCAATTGAATGACTTTTTGAATTTTATGGAAGTGTGAGGCCTGTGATGTGGGCTTGTGCCTTCAGCTGGAGAGAAACTGCTTCAGTGCATACCACAAAGGCTCAGGACAATAAGAAATGTAGGGAGGGGAAAAATCGCCTGTAAATAGTTAGAATTGTTAGTCTGTTTCTTGTTTGTAAAAATATATGGGAATAAAAAAAATGTTGTAAATATGTTCTATAGTGTTGGAATTGTTAATTTGTGATACAAAATCTTTACTTCATGTTCAAATTCAGTTTTTTATTTGAATAAAATCACTAAAATATAATTTCGCTTTTTGTTTTTTATTGATATTAAACAGTTTTAATAGTGGTTTAGTATCAAGTATAATGTAAAATAATGCCAGATATTGAAAGTTCTACATATTCTGGAAAAATGTGCTGAAGCACTGGGCCATAGGACATTTTCTTCCTATTTTCTAGTGAAAAACAAGTAAAAAATGCCAGGCGAAAATTTGAGACTTGGGTGTAAAAGGGTTTTAAAAAGCTCTGTGGTGGCAGGGCTCCAGGGGTGGATAAGATTCGCCCTGAGTTCCTTAGGGCTCTGCATGTTGTGGGGTTGTGTTGGCTTACGCGACTTTGCAATATCGCGTGGACATCGGGGGCAGTTCCCTTGGATTGGCAGACTGGGGTGGTGGTTCCCCTATTCAAAAAGGGGGACCGTAGGGTGTGTTCCAACTATAGGGGGATCACACTCTTAAGCCTCCCTGGTAAGGTCTATTCAGGGGTTCTGGAGAGGAGGGTCCGTCGGATAGTCGAACCTCGGATTCAGGAGGAGCAGTGTGGTTTTCGTCCTGGTCGTGGAACACTAGACCAGCTCTACACCCTCAGCAGGGTCCTGGAGGGTGCGTGGGAGTTTGCCCAACCAGTTTACATGTGCTTTGTGGACTTGGAGAAGGCATTCGACCGCGTCCCTCGGGGGGTTCTGTGGGGGGTACTCCGGGAGTATGGGGTACCAGGCCCTTTGATATGGGCTGTTAGGTCCCTGTACGACCGGTGTCAGAGCATGGTCCGCATCGCTGGCAGTAAGTCAGGCTCGTTTCCGGTGAGAGTTGGACTCCGCCAAGGTTGCCCTTTGTCACCGATTCTGTTCATAACTTTTATGGACAGAATTTCTAGGCGCAGCCAAGGTGTTGAGAGGATCCGTTTTGGTGGCCTTAGAATCGCTTCTCTGTTTTTTGCAGATGATATGGTCCTATTGGCTTCATCAGATCGTGATCTACAGCTTTCGCTGGAGCGGTTTGCAGCTGAATGTGATGCGGCCGGGATGAGGATCAGTTCCTCCAAATCCGAGGCCATGGTCTTGAGCCGGAAAAGGGTAGCATGCCTTCTCCGGGTCGGGGAGGAGGTCCTGCCCCAAGTGGAGGAGTTTAAGTATCTCGGGGTCTTGTTCACGAATGAGGGAAAACTGGAGCGTGAGATCGATAGGCGGATAGGTGCAGCGTCCGCAGTGAAGCGGGGCTGTACCGGTCTGTCGTGGTGAAGAGAGAGCTGAGTCAAAAGGCAAAGCTCTCAATTTACCGATCGATCTACGTTCCCACCCTCATCTATGGTCATGAGCTTTGGGTTATGACCGAAAGAACGAGATCTCGGATACAAGCGGCTGAAATGAGTTTTCTCCGCAGGGTGTCTGGACTCTCCCTTAGAGATAGGGTGAGAAGCTCAGTCATCCGGGAGGGACTCGGAGTAGAGCCGCTGCTTCTCCACATCGAGAGGAGCCAGTTGAGGTGGCTCGGGCATCTGGTTAGGATGCCTCCTGGACGCCTCCCTGGTGAGGTGTTCCGGGCATGTCCCACCGGGAGGAGACCCAGAGGAAGACCCAGGACACGCTGGAGGGACTATGTTTCTCGGCTGGCCTGGGAACGCCTTGGGATTCCCCCAGAGGAGCTGCTCCAAGTGGCTGGGGAGAGGGAAGTCTGGGCCTCCCTACTTAGGCTGCTACCCCCACGACTCGACCCCGGATAAGCGGAAGAAAATGGATGGATGGAATATAAGCCAGATAAATAAATAAAATAAAGAGAGAACCTGTAAAACTATCATGTTAAATATGACACAGTTGAAAATTTGGGTGCACTAACTGTGCTGGTGAACCAAAAAAAAAAAGTTTAGAAACACCAGTGCTATCAGTACAAGAAGTTAGAGTTGAACCATGGAAAAAAATGTATCAATTAAAAAAAATGATTTTGAGTAAGATATTTCCAGCAACCTGCAAAGATTTTGTTTCTTTCCACCTTGAAAACTTTAATATCCAAATACTATGTTAGGTTTATTCTTTAAAAAATAATAACACCAATTTCTCATTAACATTCAAATAATAATGTATTATTGTAATTAAAAAGATAAATTAATCTACATTTCTGGAAATGTTTGAATTATCAGAATAATCCAGGTTATCAATATTATACTGTTGATCACAATTTACCTTTGTCCACGAGAGGAAGACCTCAACCTCCATTGCCGCCTCTGAGAAAGGGACTGCCTGTCTTGGCCAGGGTTGACTGATCTGTTTAAAGCATGTAACAGCAAAATTGGTACATATCGCATCGTGAGTTAGATGAATTGTTATATCTCTAATTTTGATCATATTTAAATTAAATACCTTTGATCATTAGAAAGAGACTCAGAGGGACTCCTGCTACCATTGCATCCCAAGATTTGAGATTGAGTGCTTGAGGGGATGTCCATCGGGGTTCTTTCTGCATTTTAGAGGGTTTAAACATAAGTGTTAATATGTCAAAAATGTAAATTACTTTACACAAGGTTTCCAAGTACCCCAAGATGATAGTTGTGCAATATTTACCTGACTGTGCATTCATCCTTTTAGGAGGAGTTGGAAGAGCAAAGTCATCTATAATAAAACAGTCAACAGTAAAAAATAAATTAAAATAAAAAGTGATTTTACATCTATAGTAAGTAATTAGCCTGTTACTGATATGGTGGTGATTGAAATACTACATAGATTTGTTCTTAAAATTGTCAGGGTTTACTCAGGAAGCAGACGTGAACCTAATTGCAGACAAGAGTCAGACTCCAGGATTATAAACATAAATATCTTTAATAACAACTTAAAGAGCTGACAGGGCAGCTTAAAGTACTCACACAGAGATCAGGACAGCCTGGATCAGAACAGGGCAGATCAGGACAGACTGGATCAGGACATACCCGACAAGGACACCACAAGGAACTAACTGACAGACAGGCTATATATACACAGAGACAAGACAGGACACAATCACAAAACACCTGGGAACAATTAACTAACTAAAGACACAGAGCAGGACTGGTATACTAAATAAATAAAGGTTTAAATAAAAGGAGACTTAAACTAGAAGTAAAGGACTGGAGATGTAGAAACTAAATACAAGAAGTAAGAACTAATAAACAAGGAGACCATGGGAATTACCAAACCTAAACATTAATAAATACTAGGGCAGGATCTAGGGAATAAGGCTAACCATGAAGCTAGGAAGACTGGTACAAGGGAAACTAAATAAAACTAAAAACAAATATCTAGAGCTGGCTGACAGAAAACAAAAGGAGAACAGAACAAAGGATACCCACTAGATGGTGCCATCCTGGTGCCATCCTGACAGTACCCCCCCTCAAAGACGCCCCCAGGCGTCCCCAAGAACCCATCTCCCAAAAAGACAAGGGCGGGCGGAGGGAGGAACAGCAAGGACGGTGGGCCCAAACACAAACAGACAAGGACAAACACCAAGACACAGGCTAAACTAAGAACAAGAACACAAAAACGTCCAGACGGGCAATGGCCCATCCATCAGGCAGGAGCCGGTCGGCCGGTCGGCCGGGATGCCGCCCATCAGGCAGGAGCCGGTCAGGCGGTCGGCCGGGATGCCGTCCCACAGGCAGGAACCGGTCAGGCGGTCGGCCGGGATGCTGTCCCTCAGATAGGAGCCGGTCAGGCGGTCGTCCGGGAGGCCGCCCCCCCAAGGCAGGAACCATGTTGGCTGGTGCACAGACTCCTGCGCAGGTACGGGTGCACAGACCTTGTCGGGCGGTGCGACTACACCGAACGTGGAGACGTTGTCGTTGAGACCATCCATCGACGTGGACGCTCCGGCGGTGTGGAGACCCACCAAGACCCACTCAGAACAAGAAACTTGAGAGGTGCTCTCCAGATCCCTCGTAGAACAGGAAATGTGAGAGGCACTCTCCAGAGCACTCTCAGAACAGGAAACGAGAGTAGTCGTGACGTCGTGAGGCGTCGAGACATCTGGCATTGAGACGTCGTCTGCTTCGTCAAGCGGTGAAAAGGAACCAGGAGACACGTCTTCAAGTGGTGAACATGAATCAGGAGCCAGTCTGGGTGCTGGCGTGGGAACCAGTCTGGGTGCTGGCGTTAAGATGTCTGCGGTGCGGAGACCCTCCGGAGACGTCGAGGCATCGTTGGGCGAGACACCCGGCGAGACATCAGGTGAGTCGGGCGAGACACCCGGCGAAACATCAGGCGAGTCGGGCGAGACACCGGGCGAGACATCAGGCGAGCAGACGTCATCGATGTAGAGACCCTCCACCGGTGTAGAGACCTCTGGCTGAGACACCTCTGGCTAAGAGGCCTCTGGCTGCGAGATCTCTGGCTACGAGACCTCTGGTTGCGAGACCTCTGGCTGCGAGACCTCGTGCTACTGCGAGACCTCTGGCTGCGAGACCTCGTGCTGCTGCGAGACCTCGTGGGAGGAGTCCACCAAGACCCTCCCGGCACAGGAAACTGGAGGGGGTCCCTCCTGGGACCCCTCGGCACAAGTAACTGGAGGGGGTCCCTCCTGGGACCCTTCGGAACAGGAAACTGGAGGGGTCCCTCCTGGGACTCCTCGGCACAGGAAACTGGAGGGGGTCCTTCCTGGGACCCCTTCGGGACCCTCTGAAGACGTAGAGGCGTCGGGACCCTCTGAAGACGTAGAGGTGTCGGGACCCTCCGAAGACGTGGAGGCGTCGGGACCCTCCGAAGACGTGGAGGAGTCTGGACCCTCCGAAGACGTGGGATTGGGACCCTCCGAAGACGTGGGACCAGGAGCCGAAGAGCTGTCCGTCGAGTCTGCTGCAGGCAAGGAGCTGTCCGTCGAGTCTGCTGCAGGCGAGGAGTCGTCCATCGAGTCTGCTGCAGGCGAGGAGTCGTCCGTCGAGTCTGCTGCAGGCGAGGAGTCGTCCGTCGAGTCTGCTGCAGGCGAGGAGTCGTCCGTCGAGTCTGCTGCAGGCGAGGAGTCGTCCGTCGAGTCTGCTGCAGGCGAGGAGTCGTCCGTCGAGTCTGCTGCAGGCGAGGAGACGTCCGTCGAGTCTGCTGCAGGCGAGGAGACGTCCGTCGAGTCTGCTGCAGGCGAGGAGACGTCCGTCGAGTCTGCTGCAGGCGAGGAGACGTCCGTCGAGTCTGCTGCAGGCGAGGAGACGTCCGTCGAGTCTGCTGCAGGCGAGGAGACGTCCGTCGAGTCTGCTGCAGGCGAGGAGACGTCCGTCGAGTCTGCTGCAGCGAGCGAGGAGACGTCCGTCGAGTCTGCTGCAGTCGGCGAGGAGACGTCTGCTGCAGTCGGCGAGGAGACGTCTGCTGCAGTCGGCGAGGAGACGTCTGCTGCAGTCGGCGAGGAGACGTCTGCTGCAGTCGGCGGATCGGGCAGAGAGGGGGCCTGAGATCCACGTCTACCCCTCCTTCTGCTGGAGCGAGAAGCCTTAACTACAACTGGGTCTGGTGCAGTAGGTTCAGGTGCTGTAGGTTCTGGAGAGGCTAACAGATGTAAGTTGGCAGCAGAGTTTGGAGTAGCTTCCTTCAATGTTCTGATTTCACTCAGGAGCGCCAGTAAGAAATCCACGGTGGCGACCTCTGCTGGAAGCTGGTTGGTAGCTGTTGTAGCTGCTGGAAGCTGGCTGGTAGCCGTTTTAGCTGCTAGAAGCTGGTTGGTAGCTGTTTTAGCTGCTGGAAGCTGGCTGGTAGCTGTTTTAGCTGCTGGAAGCTGGCTGGTAGCTGTTTTAGCTGCTGGAAGCTGGCTGGTAGCTGTTTTAGCTGCTGGAAGCTGGCTGGTAGCTGCTGGAAGCTGGCTGGTAGCTGTTTTAGCTGTTGGAAGCTGGCTGGTAGCTGTTTTAGCTGCTGGAAGCTGGCTGGTAGCTGTTTTAGCTGCTGGAAGCTGGCTGGTAGCCGTTTTAACAGGCTGCTGGTTGTTGGTGGCTGTAGGCTTAAAAACAGGAAAGCCCAGATCTGGTGGAGGACTAGGACGGACTGCCTGGAGTCGGATGAGTGGCTCCAACCAACCCTTCTCTACCAATACTTCGTCCAGAATTTCCTCCATACCAGGGGAGTCAATTAACCAAGGAATAGAACGATATTCCTGAAACATGGCTGTGGTAGCCTCCCACCTCTCCAACAGATCACAGGAAGAGCCCGAGTTCAAATATCTCTGGACTGTATCAATCTGTCCTACTGTCAGGGTTTACTCAGGAAGCAGGCGTGAACCCAATTGCAGACAAGAGTCAGACTCCAGGATTATAAACATAAATATCTTTAATAACAACTTAAAGAGCTGACAGGGCAGCTTAAAGTACTCACACAGAGATCAGGACAGCCTGGATCAGAACAGGGCAGATCAGGACAGACTGGATCAGGACATACCCGACGAGGACACCACAAGGAACTAACTGACAGACAGGCTATATATACACAGAGACAAGACAGGACACAATCACAAAACACCTGGGAACAATTAACTAACTAAAGACACAGAGCAGGACTGGTATACTAAATAAATAAAGGTTTAAATAAAAGGAGACTTAAACTAGAAGTAAAGGACTGGAGATGTAGAAACTAAATACAAGAAGTAAGAACTGATAAACAAGGAGACCAGGGGAATTACCAAACCTAAACATTAATAAATACTGGGGCAGGATCTAGGGAATAAGGCTAACCATGAAGCTAGGAAGACTGGTACAAGGGAAACTAAATAAAACTAAAAACAAATATCTAGAGCTGGCTGACAGAAAACAAAAGGAGAACAGAACAAAGGATACCCACTAGATGGTGCCATCCTGGTGCCATCCTGACAAAAAAAAGAAATAAAAGTTACATGGATTAGCTTATTATGTGCAGGATGTGGCTTATTTTTATTGTGAAATATGTAACAAAAAGTGTAAGTGACTTAGCTGTGCATTTGCAGTAAGAACAATTGCACATCTCCAATGATTCTAGAATTGTCAGCCCACCTTGTGTGACATGACCCACCACCAAGGTATAACTATCTTCTTTTGATGTGGTATACCCCAAAACTAATCAGTGGTGGAAAAAAAATTAACATACCCTCACAAGGAAAAACATATCTAGACTTCTTGGTAGCTTTTTGACCTAAAATAAATAAAAAAATATGCATGCTGTAAGACAGTAGTCATATTTTGAACAAACTATACCATCCATCCAGCCATCCATCCATTATCTTCCGCTTATCCGGGGTCGGGTCGCGGGGGTAGCAGCCTAAGTAGGGAGGCCCAGACTTCCCTCTCCCCAGCCACTTGAAGCAGCTCCTCTGGGGGAATCCCAAGGCGTTCCCAGGCCAGCCGAGAAACATAGTCCCAGGACAAACTATACCTGTGAAGGAAATTTTGTGACCGATTGTCAGATGCAGTTTTGTATTTCATACTTTTTGATCATTGCAGCCATAACGTTAAAACAGAGAATTGGTGTGTCTTATCATACGAGGCCTTTCCATGTGCATAACAAAGTTGGTTACGTTCTAATGTCTGATGCAAACGGTACCACCTTCAGGGATACGACCATGAAGTCAGGTTGATTCATCATTATTGCAGAAGAGGTTTTCTGGGAGTTCTTGAGTTTGCAGCTCTGAGAGAGCCTGGGACAGCTTAGGCTCTGTTTTGTCTTGCTTTTCCGATAAGGCCAAGGTTTTTTACTCTGAGGCCTGATGCTACCTGGCTTTGGCTGGCTTTGGCTCACTGTTTGGCTTTGCAGTTCCACAAAATAATGCAACAATAAACGGCTCTAACTTTTTCACACTGCAGAGAATAGGCAAAATTTGTACATTTGATGATTTAAATAATGGTACACCATTTACATTGAAATTTAGCTGTATCTCATTTTCTGTTGAAAAAAATTGGGATACTGTGAGCACATTTTCAGAAGTCCCGTCTCCACACCAAAGTAGAGGAACTGGCCACCACATAGATCTGTGACGTCTATTTCACTGGGATTTCCTAACAGGGTTCTGGCATCTTTTGGTAGCCGGTGTCCATGTTTGCGTAGCACCAATAGCAGCTCATCTACTGATGTGCGTGTCACCTTATTCTTTACAGCCCATTTAACCAAATCACTTCTCAGATCACTTGGTTCCTCCTCGGACAAAGTTCCAATTTCTACATCACTTTCACTATCACTGTTTGGCAGGAGGCAATCATCTTGATAGTCATCTTCTCCTGTATCAGGTTGGTTGTGTATCTGTATGTCTATTGGGCTATCAGCAAAAGAAAGTTCTGGGTTCTCATTTGAGGGACCTGGATTCTCTTCTGATGGGTCTGGATTCTCTTCTGAGTCACTAGACTCCACCAATGCACGTAAATGTGCATTTAGTCGTCTCCATTTTTTGTGATACATCTGGGAGTGAAATAAAAACCAACAATATTTCTAAGCCTAAATGTTTTATAAATAGAAACATTAAATTTTAAAATAAGAAGTGAAAACAGTCAATCATTTTTAAACATATTTCAAATTAACCTGTCTAATTTTTTCAAAAATGTAAAAAATTACTTTTTTACAGGGTTACAGTACTTTCAGATCAAAATGGATGGCTGGGTTAGGTTTGGAGACAACTCACCACTGAAGGCGACTTGGATCGTGTTTTTCCAAATCTGTGGAAAAGAGCAAGGAGAGGAATGTGAAATCTCAACCTTATTTTAAAAGTTTGTGGATGGAAAGTATGTCAATATACCACATTCACCAACAGAGACATTGAACATTCTTGTTTAGACAAATACCCATGAAGCAGGTGTGTTTGGGGCCTCTGCACATTCTCCATCAGCAGTAGATTAATACCCCTCTGCTTAGTTCATGTAACATTAACATTTATCTTTGTGTGACCACAGCCAATGCTGACAGATATAAGAGGGGGAAATGTTTTTTTTAAGCACATGATTAAAAAAAGTCATTAATGATGGGCAGTATAGGGGATAATTAAGTTTTATTGTTTAATGTTAAACATATTTCTGAGACATTTTAGGCTTAGTGGCCTAACAGAGCAGACAAAAACATTAAACTCCAGCTCTTTTTTTCCAACCACCTCATTTAGCAGACCATCACAACAGTCCAATGTTAGCGCAGGATAGCTAGCTAGCTAGCCCGTGCTAACACTGGACTGCTAGCCCCTATGCGTTCCGCTCCGGTCCGACCTCCGCAGCAAATACGCACTCATTATAATCAATGAGACTGTGTAGCTAGCTCGGACGGTAGCTTGCAGTCGGAGTGTAGCTAGCTCAGACGGTAGCTTGCAGTCCGAGTGTAGCTAGCTCGGACGGTAGCTTGCAGTCCGAGTGTAGCTAGCTCGGACGGTAGCTTGCAGTCCGAGTGTAGCTAGCTCGGACGGTAGCTTGCAGTCCGAGCTAGCTAGCTAGCTAGATCGAAAAAATCGGCTAGAAATATATAGCTCGGAAATATCGGCACAGCTAGTAAGCCGTTGGTAAATTCTGCTGTTGACTGTACACCCCAAAATAATCGTTCAAAGTTTGTCACGGGTTTATCAACTAATGTGATTTACAAAACTTTACTTATCGTTGTTGTAGCTAAATTCAGCCCGCGCCAAGACGATTACGAATCCACTTCACGCATGCGCACACCGTTCTTCTTCTTCGTCTTCTTCTGTGAGGTTTTACGGCAGTTTACAACCTTCCGGTGTATTACCGCCATCTATTGGATCTAATGCGCACATCGTTCACCATACAAAAAAAAAAAGAAGAAAAAAAAGTTCCGAAAAGACGCCGGGAAAAAATAAAAAGGGTTGAAGAACTCAAACATTAGATTCATAGTTGAGGTTTCAACATTGCATCATGATTTATGTGTCAACACTTTTCCAACGGTTAATTAATCAACATTGATTGGATGTTGGAACAAGGTTATTTTTCAACTAACATATTCCAGCAAAATCTTTTAGTCACGTTTGTGAAAAATAATGTTGATAATACATACAACTCAAAACTGGTTTATATTTCAAAGGTGAATCCATAGTGAGTTAACAATCAATGGTTTGGTGTTCAACATTGTTTTGATGTTGAATGCATGTTTTTTCTTAAACTGACGTTATTTCAACCATATTTAAACGTTTAATGTCGGTCGAATGCCAGCTGGGAACCGGTATTCGAACCTCCAACCTTCTGATCGGGGGACGACTGCCATTACCACTACGCCACGGACGCCCCACGGCCGTTTAATCTGTCCTAACCACATATTTATTTTATTAAAATCAATTATAAGTTAAATTATATGTTTTCATATATATTTTCAAGATGCATTGTCTCAAAACAAGTTGTTATGTCTTACTTAGATAGATGTTTTTGACTTATATTAAGTGTGATAAGAGGTTTTGACTAGAAATTAGAAAATTAGACTTGGTAAGATTTTACGTTTAGTCAAAAGGAAGCTAGCTTTTTATTTTTTTAATAAACATGTCACCATAAGACATTCCTTAGTTTGTAGCCTTATGTTACATGCCCTAGGCATATAATTTATTTTAGTCAGGACACAATATTGTTTAGAGGTTTTGAGCAGAGGCATGAGCTGTTTAGAGGTTGTGCATGTGTTGTTTAGAGGCTGAAGGAGCCTAATTGACTGCAGCTGGTGCTCATTAACCTGCTGCAGGTGGAGGTAGTTGCTCCCTCTCTATATTAGGTCCAAGCCACACAGCAGAGAGAGTTGAAGCAAGCAGAGGAGATCCATGCTGCATGAGGAGATCCATGCTGCATGAGGAGATCCATGCTGCATGAGGAGATCCATGCTGCATGAGGAGATCCATGCTGCATGAGGAGATCCATGCTGCATGAGGAGATCCATGCTGCATGAGGAGATCCATGCTGCATGAGGAGCTGAGGTCCCAGCAGCCCCAGAACCAGATGCAGATGAAGGAGCAGCTGATCCAAGCAGCTGCAGCAGTCTGGGAAGGAGCAGTCTGAAGGAGCATCAGGCCTGATGAAGAAACAGCAGACCTGATGCAGGAGAAGCTGAACAGAGGTCAACAGCAGCAGCAGCAGTGAGTGAGATGAAGCCGACGCTGTGAGATGAAGCCGACGCTGTGAGATGAAGCCGACGCTGTGAGATGAAGCCGACGCTGTGAGATGAAGCCGATGTTGAGAGATCAATCAATCAATCAATCAATCAATCTTTATTTATAGAGCCCTTTTCAGCAGCCAGAAGGTGCACAAAGTGCTGAACAATACAGAAATAAAACAAACAATCAAAAATAACAATAAAAAACAGCCAGTTAAAAATTAAAAACAATTAAGACCTAACAACAATTAAGACCTAACAAGAATGTCAAAGAACTACTGTACTAGGTATTAAAAGCCTGCCTGAATAAAAAGGTTTTAAGATTAGATTTAAAAGACTCCATATGAGTGATGGAGCGCAAGTCCAGAGGTAGCTTATTCCAGAGACTGGGTGCAACGACAGAAAAGGCCCGGTCACCCCAACGTTTGTAGTTGGACTTTGGGATGGACAGGAGAAATGTATTAGATGATCTCAGTGTTCTCCTATATTCACGGACAGTTACGAGATCAGTCAAATATAGTGGGGCAAGACCATTGAGTGCTTTAAAAGTGAATAATAAAATTTTGAATTTAATTCTAAAATCAATTGGAAGCCAATGGAGAGAAAATAAAACAGGGGTAATGTGTTCACGTCTGGAAGTGTTGGTTAAAAGTCTAGCTGCAGCATTTTGGACCAATTGAAGGCGTCTAATGGAGGATTGGGAAATTCCCGCATACAGGGAATTACAGTAGTCAAGTCTTGAGGTGATAAAAGCATGAATGGCCTTTTCTAAATCAAAACGATTTAAAAAAGGTTTAACTTTGTATAAAAGACGTAATTGATAAAAACAGGCCTTGACTACAGACGCTATGTGTTTATCAAATTTTAAGTCCTTGTCAAATGTCACCCCCAAGTTTTTAACTGTTGGTCTGCATTTGGAAGTTAGAGCACCAAAGTTACAGGGAGCATCATCGCCGAAGAAGATGCATTCTGTCTTTCCTTCGTTTAAAAACAAAAAATTACGGTGAAGCCACTGTTTAATGTCGTTAATACAATCAGAGTAGGGAGTGAGAAGATTACTGTTTTTGGGTTTCATTGGTAGATAAATTTGTACATCATCAGCATAGCAGTGAAAAGAAAAATTATGTCTGGCTATTACTGATCCAAGAGGCAGCATGTACAGTGAGAAGAGGAGAGGACCAAGAATAGAACCCTGTGGCACACCACAAGAAAGAACGGCAGTGGAGGAAGAAAGAGTGTCCAACATGACAGAGAATGTTCTGTTGGTCAAGTAGGCAGTGAACCACTTCAGTGCTGTACCAGAAATTCCAACATAACGTTGTAGGCGAGATAGAAGGACAGTGTGGTCTACTGTATCAAATGCAGCTGTGAGGTCCAGCAACACCAGTGCAACGGGACACTTGGCATCCATGGACATGGAAATGTCATTATGGACTTTTAACAAGGCTGATTCAGTAGAATGACGGGATCTAAAACCAGACTGAAATGTTTCAAAAATACCATGATTTTCCAAAACAGGTTGTAACTGCATAAAAACAATTTTTTCTAAAACTTTAGATAAAAAAGGCAGATGAGAAATAGGTCTAAAATTAGATAAAATTGATGGGTCCAGGTGAGGTTTTTTAAGAAGGGGCCTAACTACAGCATGTTTAAATGCAGCAGGGACAATTCCTAAACGAAGGCAGGAGTTTAAAAGTGTTAAAACACAGAAACCCACAGAATTAAAAACCTCTTTTAAAAACCTGGACGGAAGAAAGTCCAGAGGGCAATTGGTGATCTTTAAGTGTTGAACAACATCAGTGAGAGTGGCAAGAGACACTGGTTGAAACTGTTCAAACACAACCGGAGCTACAGAGACAACAGAGTAGTCAGGAGCAACAAGACCAGTGACCTGTCTGACTGAGGCCACTTTATCCTGGAAGAATTTTAAAAAGTTTTCACAGTTTGTGGCTGTGGCATCTGGTAGAATACGCACAGTTGGATTTATAACAGAATTAATAGTGTTAAATAACACTCTAGGACAATGGCAATTATTTGAAATCAAACCAGATAAAAATAGACATTTCGCCTCTTTGACAGATCTCTGGTAATTTTTAAAGCATTCTCTCAAAAATTTTAAGGATGAAGGAAGTTTGTCTCTCTTCCATTGTCGTTCCGCTTTCCTACATAATTTCTGGAGAGTACGCGTGGCATCGTTTAACCACGGCTCAGCGCTTGGTTTGGTGGATTTAAACCGAAGAGGAGCGATGGAGTCTAAAATGTCAGAGCAGGTGGTTTTGAAAGAGAGAAGGAAGTCCTCTGGATAAAATTCATCTGTACTCGAAATTGGAAAGTCCATAAAAGCAGTGGTAAACAGTCCAGCAGTCTCAGGAGTAAAAATACGACGCCAATGACCTGCAACAGCAGGCCTACTGACAGGTAGGGGGGCCGAAAACTCTAACATGATGGGGAAATGATCTGAGATGGCAGTTTCAGATGTTTCACAGAGTGAGATGGATAGCCCATGAGATATAATAAGGTCCAACGTATGTCCAAGAAGATGAGTTGGCCCACGCACAGACTGTATTAAGTTAAAAGATGTTAAAAGATTAATAAAATCAGAGGCTAACTGATCGGACGGGCAACAAACATGAATATTAAAATCTCCACAAAAAAGTAAATTGTCAAATTTGGGGATGGAGTCTGCTAAAAATTCAGCAAATTGTTGAATAAAATCCTTATTATATTTAGGGGGACGATAGAAAATTCCAAATAATACAGGCTGTGTCAGCTCAGCCACGAACAGCTGTAACTCAAAAGAAGAATATGTTTTTGCAGGTAAAAGTCTACATTTGAAATTGTCTCTAAAAACTGAAGCAATGCCCCCACCACGACCCGTGAGACGGGGGGAGTTGAGGAAGGAACAGCCAGGAGGGAGGAGCTCTGAGAAAGCACTGTTTTCATCCGGTTTCATCCACGTCTCCGTTAACAAGAGAGATGAAGCCGATGTTGAGAGATGAAGCCGATGTTGAGAGATGAAGCCGATGTTGAGAGATGAAGCCGATGTTGAGAGATGAAGCCAATGTTGAGAGATGAAGCCGACGTGAGATGAAGTCGTGAGACCTGCTGTCGTGCTGTGAGAAGCTGGAGCTGATGATCTGCTGTAGTGTTGTGGGAGACTGGAGTGAGACATGCTGTCGTGAGAACCTGGGTGCTGAGGACCGGAGCTGTGAGTGACCTGCTGGACTTGAAGTTTTTTTCCTTATTAATCGTCTAGAAGCTGGATTGGAGAGGTCCAACATTTTCTTTAGAACTTTTTCTTTTTGAGGACACAGAGAACCTAAAATTAACACTTTATTCTTACCATCTTCTCTGTGTCTCGTGTCCCTGTATGGTACGTGTCTATGGGACGTGTCTATGGGCCGTAACATATTATGGGTGCCTCGTCGGGGATTTGAATGAGACAGGAGCTAAATTTTTTTTGTTTTTCATCATTTTTGGGTGAAAATGATAATGGGGGCTCGTTGAACCTGTAGAGTGAGTTGTTTGGACTGTCCGATGGATTTTTGAAGATTTTTTAAAGATTTTTTTTGAAGGTTTTTTGTGGAATTTTGGACTTTGGTACTATTAGCTGGGAAAGTTTTTGTGTTTGTAGGCTGTAGAGAGTGTGCAGGTTTTATAGATGGATTATCAGGAGCGTTTGAGGAAGCTTAACGCTGAGCTCGACAGGAGAGCTGCGTATGATAGACAGGTGATCTTAGATCAGTTGAGGGAGAATAAACTTATTTTTGAGCGGGGACAAGCCGCTTTAAGAGAAGAACAAATTCAACGTCAACTTGAACATCAAGTTTTTTTGAGAGAGCAATAGCTTAGACGTCAGAGTATTCAAGCTGCTAAAAGGGAACTTCAAATTGCACAACTAAAACATCAAGCCACTCTGGTTAAGAAAGGTCTTTTAAAGCAGGATTAATTTGATGACATTGATCTGAGTGACTGTTTTTGGTTTTTCTCTGAACCAGAAGACGTCCCAGTGAGCAATGGAGCAGAGGAGCCGAGCCTGACAGTCCAAACTGCTCCTCTGTGTACCCTTTCAACCAATTCACAGGAGGTTGTGAGTGTGATGCTGGCTGTTGTGGAGCCTTTGGTTGGTTCAGCAGCAGGGAGTGGATGTTTGCTGTCTGCGGGAGATGATCTGTTGGAACCGTTTGTTGAACATGTTAACTATGTTTGTGTGTTTGTTGACTCTCGATGCTTTGTTTGCAGGGTGCCTGATGACAGAGCTGGTGCAACTGACATGGTATTACTGTCAAGTGATGGAAGTGGTGACACGGAGGTGAATGGTTTCCCTCTGGTTGTCATGATTGCAATACACCCTGATCTTCAGACTGGCATCATGGATCAGAATGTTGGTGAGAGTGCTGCTAAAAAGAGGCCTTGTGATGTGAGACCTGATAAGCGACGCCTTTTTGGGTTTCAGGTATTCTGAAGGCAACTGTTAGTTGTGTGTGATGTATGGTTTTTTTTGCTTTGTTGTTAGTGTTGAGGGTGTAGGTGATATGATTTTTTGGTTTCATTTTTTTTTTCATTCAACCTTTATTTAGTCAGGTAAATCTCTTGAACCTCATGGGCTCATTTACGAAAGCGACCTGCTAAAACTAAAGAACAATGAACAGCAGTGGTAGAATTTCCTTAAACAATAAACAAACAAACAATAAACAATAGAAAACAAAAGAGAGAAAAAAACAAAAGAAAGTTTTTTTTTTTAACAAAGTATCAAAAAACTAGCAAAACATTATAAGGTAGACGTATAAAATCAAAGACAGGAACAAATCTGCATTGGTTTTTGCCAGGATTCCAACAGATTCTGAAAACCATTTAGAGAAGTCAAGGTCGAGAGCTTCAGATCTTTTTGTAAGATATTCCATGAAGCAGGAGCGGAGTAGGAGAAGGCCCTTTTTCCAAGTTCAGTCCTCACTGACGGAACACTGCAGGTAATCATGTCCTGAGAGCGCACACTGTAGCTGCACTCACGCAAAGACATGTAGGAGGAGATGTATGAGGGCAGCAGACCAAGAAGTGATTTAAAGATGAAAATGTACCAGTGGAAGAGTCTGCGTGAGGTTAATGATGTCCAGTTAACCAGTGAATACAGGGTGCAGTGGTGGGTACGATAATCACAACCAGTTATGAATCTTAGTGCACCATGATAGACAACATCCAACATCCGCAGGGTGCTTGTAGGAGCATTCATGTAGAGAATGTCACCGTAATTACATGGATGATGAGCGTGGTGTAATATGGCTGCATCTCCCATGTAATTTCTTATGTGTGTGTGGGGGGGGGGGTGTTACATGCCCTAGGCATATAATTTATTTTAGTCAGGACACAATATTGTTTAGAGGTTTTGAGCAGAGGCATGAGCTGTTTAGAGGTTGTGCATGTGTTTAGAGGCTGTAGGAGCCTAATTGACTGCAGCTGGTGCTCATTAACCTGCTGCAGGTGGAGGTAGTTGCTCCCTCTCTATATTAAGTCCAAGCCACACAGCAGAGAGAGTTGAAGCAAGCAGAGGAGATCCATGCTGCATGAGGAGATCCATGCTGCATGAGGAGATCCATGCTGCATGTGGAGATCCATGCTGCATGAGGAGATCCATGCTGCATGAGGAGCTGAGGTCCCAGCAGCCCCAGAACCAGATGCAGATGAAGGAGCAGCTGATCCAAGCAGCTGCAGCAGTCTGGGAAGGAGCAGTCTGAAGGAGCATCAGGCCTGATGAAGAAACAGCAGACCTGATGCAGGAGAAGCTGAACAGAGGTCTACAGTAGCAGCAGCAGCAGTGAGTGAGATGAAACCAACGCTGTGAGATGAAGCCGAAGCTGTGAGATGAAGCCGACGCTGTGAGATGAAGCCGATGTTGAGAGATGAAGCCGATGTTGAGAGATGAAGCCGATGTTGAGAGATGAAGCCGATGTTGAGAGATGAAGCCGATGTTGAGAGATGAAGCCAATGTTGAGAGATGAAGCCGACGTGAGAAGAAGTCGTGAGACCTGCTGTCGTGCTGTGAGAAGCTGGAGCTGATGACCTGCTGTAGTGTTGCAAGAAGAGGAAGCTGATGACCTGCTGTCGTGTTGTGGGAGACTGGAGTGAGACATGCTGTCGTGAGAACCTGGGTGCTGAGGACCGGAGCTGTGAGTGACCTGCTGGACTTGAAGTTTTTTTTCCTTATTAATCGTCCAGAAGCTGGATTGGAGAGGTCCAACATTTTCTTTAGAACTTCTTTCTTTTTGAGGACACAGAGAGCCTAAAATAAACACTTTATTCTTACCATCTTCTCTGTGTCTCGTGTCCCTGTATGGTACCTGTCTATGGGCCGTAACATATTAAAACAGACACACTGAAAAAATGCATCACAAAAAGTTTATTGTCATAGTTTGATTTAGCTTTTATCCATTTTAACAGCAGGGTTCTCCATCTGCGTTCCTGTGATGCTTTTGTTCTCCATGGGCAAGAAGAGTTGAACAAGGTGACGTGTAGGGAGTTTTGATCACATCATCCAACACCTTAAAAAGAAAAATGTGGCTTTGTTATATATGAGTTACGTCAGGGATTGGGACCTACGTGTGTGACTTAGGTCGATGTTGTCGTACCTCGCGGACCAAAAACACCTGCCTGTCGTAGGTCCGCGTTTCTGACATAGGTCGCGGCTATACCGCTAACGGAGCGCCGCACACATATTTAATGGCATGAGACTGAACAAGCAGACATACTAGGCCATGAACATGCACAGAACTGTACAGTAAATGAATACAGTACTGTACAATAAATAAAAAATATAATGTCTTACTTTGAGCTGGTCAAAGCCTGCCTTCGTCTTTTAGCATCAGCTCGGGTGCGAGCTCCCCCAGCTTCCTTACGCTCCACACGCACACACGTGGTCAAAACTGTTTAAAAGAATGACTGTTAGCTTCTTAACTTCATACATTTGGAGCCAGAAAAAAAAAAACTTACTGAAAGCCGTTTCTCCGCGATGTTCCTCCATCCAAAACAACTGCTCGGCGTTAGCTACGGTTAGGCCCCGCCATTAGCAGCACTGGTTAGCATGTCAGTTCATTCAAAAAGGCTGTCGGCTTTGTATCTCCGCGTTAGCTCGGTGTCCCCCGACTGCCAGGCGGACATTTGCGGCGAGCTCCCGGCCGCAGATGGCCCCTCCGCGGCATGTCGGCTTGGTGTCTTCGCCTGTGTTAGCTGCTCTGTTAGCTGCTGTCCTTAGCATGTCGGGCGGCGTTGTTGAAGCGATCACGGGGCGATCGGCGGCTGCTCCTCCGGGCCTGAGACGTCCACAGAGTTGACCGAGTGTTTCCAGCAAATTTATCCGTATGAGGCCCTGAACGGACACACGGTCCTCTAAAGCCAGCTGACAGTAGCCTCTGGAGCTCCATTGACCGCAGTACTGTTGTAACATGGCGACCGGAAACGACCGGAAGTTGCGTAAATACGATCAAATTTTAATAAAAACGAAATATTAATAATTATACTTTATTTATAAAGCCATTTAAAACAACCACAGCTGCAACAAAGTGCTATACACATGAAATTAATAACATTTAAACACACAAAAAAAAAAAATAATAATATTTTTTTTTTTTTATCATATTTTTATTAAATATGATAAAATCGTAAGTCTGAGTTGCCGTAGGTCGCGGGTGACGTAGGTCGAGGGTTTGCTGTAATATCAATAAGTCTATACCTTCGAGGTGATTAGACCAGATGTAATTCAGAGGAAACGTTAAACTTATGTTGGTCCAGCAAGACTGAACCATTTATTTAACATAATTATAAATTACATCACACATATGTACATGATTGGATCGATCGAATTTTCCTATAACTAACTTCAGCACAGATGAAATACACGTCCGTAACTTCATAGGAACAACAGAACACAAGTTATGGGTGTTATTAACTTATAACTCTGCTTGGCACAATAACTTAAAGTTTAGAAA
>JBBPBX010050115.1:0-25105 GCA_038048925.1 Garcialebias charrua | reverse complement strand
TATATATATATATGTATATATATATATACTATATCTACAGTATATATATATATATATATATATATATATATATATGTTTTATATATATATAGTTATATATATATACTGTAGTATGTATTTATATAGTTATATATATGCTTATCTGAATATATATGTATTATTACAGTATCTGAATATGTATAATGTGTGTGTGAATAAATTGCATCTTTGGTTGTGTCTTGCTAAACATATATTAAAGTACAGTATTGTATTCCACCAAAAAATATTTAAATATGCTAAACTATACGTTCCTATACATGCAGTTTTAATAGCTGTATGCCTAAAATTTAAATATGTGACAATAGCATTACTATTCAGCGTGTTATGATTGATTAAATGCGCTGATACTTTATTGTGCCAGCCAAATATATAAGGCTGAGTGGAGCGGTGGACGCCTTCAAGATGGCTGCCTGAAATCTCGTCAGCTCCAATAGGCGAGAGCGGGCCATGCGGTATCTAGTGTTCTATATATGATATCTATGGTACTGGTGACCTGCCTTGTGCTGCAGGCTGCAGGCCTGCAGCGAGGTGTACTTGGAACTTTTTGCCAGCGACACAGAAGACGAAGAGTTTGAAGGATTTGAATAGGTACCGGTAGTGTAAATAAATTTTTTAATAAAAACTTTTAACGGTATCTGTTTCTGTCATTTTTATGGGCGGTGTGAGCGTGTATTAATTTTGAAGCAGCTAATATGTTGTTGTAACCGTCAAAGTGCATTTATTAACAAAAATTAAACAAAGACATTAAAGAGGGCCACTTCCAGACCGTTTCTAACTCGTGTCCGAAAAAAGCCTCCTCTGGTCGGACTAATGGTACATCCAGACCGAACGGCTTTTCAACTGCAGGAGCGTCCAGTTTACATGCAAAGTCAATGGGGGACGCGCCTCCAGGCGCGTCTTAGCGTAGGGCGTCACGTCACGTGTGTGTTGAGCGTTTTGGAAGTGGCATTTGAGCGTTTTCCGTGCACGTGAACCCGCGGCAGCCTCCAAAGCACGCCTTGAAAATGTTGATGATTTCGCCGTTCAAACTCGTGAACGCGTGTGTCAACCAATCAGGGAGAGTCGGGGGGAGGAGAGAGGGGGAGAGTCCGCTATGTGACGCGGAAACGAGGGGACGGGTATTGCGCAACTGTGTGACGTATTGTTTGTGAGACACGGAAATAACCCGCAAAGTCGTGTTCAAGTATGGAGGAGAAATAAAAAGGACCTTGCCTGGCGGAGTGCCAATGAGGAAGTCAGGATATCGGGTAAGTTTTGAATTGTGAACTTTTCACGTTTAGCAAGTTAAGCTCTGCTAGCTCCTCCCCCCCGCCGCCACGCCGCCGCTCACGTTCCAGTTTGAACACCACTGGGGTCCAGTGCGTCAACCTCGAGGCGTTTCGCGCTTTTTTGCCGTTGAAAAGCCGTTCGTTCTGGATGTACCATGACTCTGTCGCTGCCCACCTCCTGCTCTGGATGTAGCTGCATTTAGCTGTGAGGTAAGATTCGCTGTTTTTGTGTGCAAGATACCGTAACTCATAAACCACACAGCAGATTTTTAAATCCAGCTGATTTCACATTTGGTTAAGGTTAAGCCCAGGAGCCCGTGTGCTATAAAGTCAGCTAAGAAATATATTTTTTAAGCGTTTATTTAGCTAAATTTAAAGAAAGAAAGCGTCCGAACCGCCTGTTTGCAAATCGGCGAACTATTTTTTTAAATCCAGCTCAGACCAGCTGATTTCACATTTGGTTAAGCTCAGGAGACCGTGTGCTATAAAGTCAGCTAAGAAATATATTTTTTAAGCGTTTATTTAGCTAAATTTAAAGAAAGAAAGCGTCCGAACCGCCTGTTTGCAAATCGGCGAACTATTTTTTTGAATCCAGCTCAGACCAGCTGATTTCACATTTAGTTAAGGTCAGGAGACCGTGTGCTATAAAGTCAGCTAAGAAATATATTTTTTCTCGCAAAGAAATAATAGTTTTTACCGTGTTTTGTTGTAAATTCCTTCGGTGCTCGCCCGCTTCTGTGGCCGCCATTTTAAGCAGGGCAAATGATACGCTGACGCGTCGCGTAGCGGTGACGCATAATAGATGCGTGTTAAACACCGAAGCGTATTATGTACGTTTTTTCGGGTTTATTTCCAATAATTGGACAAAGCGTATTATACACAGGTGCGTATTTTACACCGACGAATACGGTAGTCTCATTAAGCCAAGAGGACTCATTTACAAGAGTGACCTGTTCCAGAGAGAACATATAAAGTACGGACAACAATAACAGTAAACAACAATAACAATAATCTATAGTAAAAGTACGGTTAAAACAAAAGTAGTGTTATAAAACAGTAAATCGGGGTGCCAAAAAACATGATTAAATACTAAAGACAAGAACATGTTTGCTTTGATGTTTCTATTGACATACCGGTAATCAAATGTTTAAAAGCCCTTAAAGGAATTACCGGTAAGGTGGGCAGCTGCAGTTCCTGTGTCAAGGTGTTCTAAGTTACAGGAGCTGAGTAGGAAAAGGCCTTTTTGCCAAGTTCAGTTCGCACGGAGGGGACGCTGCAGGTAATGATGGTCTGAGAGCACATGTTGTAACTGCATTGATGACGTGACAAAAAGGTAGTAGACCAAGGAGTGATTTATAGATTAAAATAAACCAGTGTGAGAGCCTACGTGTAGATAATGATGGTAAATGGTAAATGGAGCTTACTTATATAGCACTTTCCAACCCCCTTTGAGGGGCCCCAAAGCGCTTCACAGTACCAACCATCCACCCATTCATGTACACATTCATACACCGGTAGCGGTAGACTGCCATGCAAGGCGCTGCCTGTCCTACCGGGAGCAACTCGGGGTTAAGTGTCTTGCTCAGGGACCAGGGATCAAACCCGAGACCTTCTGGTCCTGAGCCGGCTGCCCTGCCTCTACACCATCTCAGCCCACTGATGACCAACTGACCAAGGAGTACAGAGGGCAGTGATGGTACGGTAGTTACAACCAGTTATGAATCTTAGCGCACCTTGACAGACAGCATCCAACATCTGCAAGGAGCTGGCAGGGGTATTCATGTAAATAATGTCACCATAGTCAATGGCCAGTACGAAGATTAGTGGTTACAAGGTGTTTTCTGGCATTCAGAGTTAAAGATCCACTGACGTGATTTTTCTACTATTCATCAAATTGCTCAATATATATATATATTATCATTTAAATATGTTAATTTTTGCAAACAAAATGATAAATCACTTTAATTTTGCTTTAAAAGTGATTTTGAACTTCAAGCCGTGTTTAATCATGGGAAATCCGTTTACACCTGAACGCACCATCTGTGATGTAATGTGCAGAGTGAGAGGCAGAGGGCTCCAGTCTCTTCAATAGCAGACATTTTAAAACCTGACTAATTTAGCAATCTAGGTGAAGATTTAAGCTATTTGTCTTCATTTTGGGAAGCAGAAAATAGTTTGGGTGATGGAACAAGAAACAGCAGGATCTAATTTAGATCTGATGCCGTATCAGACTTACTTTTATGTGAGCTGCTCATACCGTGACAAGCCAAGAGCTCTGCCTCAACTCTGCACATGACATCACAGATGGTGCGTTCGGGTGTAAACGGATTTCCCATGATTAAACACAGCTTGAAGTTCAAAATCACTTTTAAAGCAAAATTAAAGTGATTTATCATTTTGTTTGCAAAAACTAACATATTTAAATGATAATATATATATATTTTGAGCAATTTGATGAATAGTAGAAAAATCACGTCAGTGGATCTTTAAGCAAGATCTATTTCTGAATAAGAAAACCAGTTTTAATTTCAGTTTCTTGATCAAGTTTTTGATATGTGGTTTAAAAGAGAGATGTGCATTGACCAAAATTCCCAAGTATTTGTAAGAATCTGCAACTTCAATAATAATAATAATAATAATAATAATAATGAATTCAATTTATGATTTGGTAGTCTTGTGCCCTTATAGTGCTGGCTTTCAACAATTACTAAGGATCTGTTCCCAATATGGTTATGACTTTGACATCAAGTATAACGCTAAGAAAAGCAAAGTTATGATTGCTAGAAGTAGGGCAGATAAACATCTGATAACCCCTGACTTCTCTCTATCTGGTACTGTCCTCAATATATGCAGTGAAATCAAATATTTGGGACATTGCATATCTGATACCTTCCGATCGGGGGACGACTGTCATTATCACTACGCCACGGCCGCCCAATAGGAACACCATGCATGGATGAGATAGGAGGAAGAGTTGCTGGCACAGACTTTCTCTTGGAAAACAACATTCATTCATTCAACCTTTATTTATACAGGCTAGCCTCGTTGAGTCACAGGGACTCATTTACAAGAGGGACCTGTCTCACTCACACCAAACAACCATCCACTCTCACACTCACACCTAGGGTCAATTTAGAGTCACCAATCAGCCTAACAAGCATGTTTTTTGGTCTGTGGGAGGAAACCGGAGTACCCGGAGGAAACCCACGCATGCACGGGGAGAACATGCAAACTCCACCCAGAAAGGCCCCGGACCGGGATTTGAACCGGCAACCTTCTCGCTGAGAGGCAGCAGCTCTACCAGTTGTGCCACCGTGCTGCCCATCATCCCTTTGGTTTTGTCAGCATTAGCACCAGCTTGAGGTAGAATAAGTCTGACTGAATTATGTCAAAGGCAAACTGTAGAACCTGGAAAAGATTGACAACTGTGTTAGCTCTGCAACAAACAACTGTCCTGATGCATGCTCAATAATCCAGGTAGAAAATCTAAAAAAGTCAAGTCTGGTCATCTGGACATTCAAAAAACAAAACAAAAAATAAAATAAAATAAAAATAAACAACTGTGTTGTCTGCATAGAGATGCAAGGATGCGTCGGGAATGTTTTAACCTATTGTACATTATTTATATAAATTGTAAAAAGAGTGGGACCTAAAACTGAGCCTTGTGGCACATTTGCTCGAACTTGAGAGATAGTTTGAGAACTGACCAACAGTGTGATCAGAAAAGCCAACATCTATCTATCTATCTATCTATCTATCTATCTATCTATCTATCTATCTATCTATCTATCTATCTATCTATCTATCTATCTATCTATCTATCTATCTATCTATCTATCTATCTATATCTATCTATCTATCTATCTATCTATCTATCTATCTATCTATCTATCTATCTATCTATCTATCTATCTATCTATCTATCTATCTATCTATCTATCTATCTATCTATCTATCTATCTATCTATCTATCTATCTATCTATCTATCTATCTATCTATCTATCTATCTATCTATCTATCTATCTATCTATCTATCTATCTATCTATCTATCTATCTATCTATCTATCTATCTATCTATCTATCTATCTATCTATCTATCTATCTATCTATCTATCTATCTATCTATCTATCAACCAGTGATGTACCAATATTAATTGCACAAACACAAAACACTGAAGGATCCTTGCTCTTGCTGCAGGTTCTTGAGTCCAGGGTGGCGCCAACAAACAGCAGCTTGGGATCATTCCACTAACCAGCTCTTGGACTATAAGAGGTTGCAGAAGAGCTTCCTTCCCTACTGGAGCATTACTTACACACTGGTATTTGTACTATTGTGTGTTAAATCTCATATTTAAGTAATACTGTACTTGCCTTGCATTTTCCTTGCGTTCTTATAGAACCAGGTTCCTGAGCCTCCAGTCCTGGGCCCCTTAGAATAGAATAGAATATATCTTTATTGACATTGACATTGCACCGGGGCACAAAACAACGTAATTGATTCAGGTCGCTTTCGCAAATGAGCCCATGAGGTTCAAAAGATTTACCTGACTAAATAAAGGTTGAATGAATGATTACGCACATCCGTCTTAGGATAGGGACGAGTGCACGAAGTCGCAGCAGTATGAAACCGCGCCACCACAATCAGCAGATATGGAAAAATGAATAGACACAAACGGGTAAGAACGTGGTATTCAAAAAAAGAATCTATCACAATTTGTCAATAGACACTCCATGATAAAGTCCAAAAAAACTCTACCAGCTTTTTAGCACATTTAGACAGGACAAGATGCATTATGACGGCAGGCGGGAGGTAAAGTCTGTGAGTTATCAGCTCCAGATAAGAACAGTTCGCAGGTCTCAGCCCGGCTCCATCTGAGAACGCACACACAAGCCGTTTACGCATTGGCCAGCCCTCCCCGGCTCTCCCAGCTTCTAACCCGGGTTCGGCGTCTTCGCATTTACCTTTTCCGCCCGGGATCCACCCTTGTTCTGGAACCATCTTCACCGTGGTTCTTATCGGGCCGAGCCCGACAGAGCCAGTTTCACGTCATGTACTGCTCTCATTTGATTCGTTGTTTGCAGCAGGGGCGGGACTCATTCAAACAACCTCAGCGCGAGGGTTGAATTTCATTCAAATTTAACTACAGAAACGAGAAACCCCTAAAACAATTGTTAGCTGAATTAGTGTTTCTGAGTTAAATTTTTGTTAATAACTGATCACAAATCAGCTTATGTTACAACGTAAATAACACGAAGCGCACACCCATTTCCGCCTTTCAGCGCGACCTGAATGTCATTAAACAATAACTAATATTGTCTAACTGTTGCGCGCAGCCAGGGTTTTAAAATATAACGAATAATCTCTAACTTTTACGTGCAGCTAAAATGTCAGGAGGAGTGATTCCTATATGGGGAAGTTGGACACCTGAAAATCCAGTCCGGAGTATAGCTCAAAGCGTAGAGCACTGCTCTTTTGACCGGGAGAAGTGGGTTCGCTTCCCGCCTGGGACAAAGTCATTTTACTTTTTTTTTCTTTATTCACATTTTCTTTTAAATAAAAAGGAGTTTGTTTGGTTAACAAACTCCTTTTTATTTACTCCAATAAAAAAATAAAAAACTTTGTCCCAGGCGGGAAGCGAACCCACTTCTCCCGGTCAAAAGAGCAGTGCTCTACGCTTTGAGCTATACTCCGGACTGGATTTTCAGGTGTCCAACTTCCCCATATAGGAATCACTCCTCTTGACATTTTAGCTGCACGTAAAAGTTAGAGATTATTCGTTATATTTTAAAACCCTGGCTGCGCGCAACAGTTAGACAATATTAGTTATATTTTAATGACATTCAAGTCGCGCTGAAAGGCGGAAATGGGTGTGCGCTTCGTGTTATTTACGTTGTAACATAAGCTGATTTGTGATCAGTTATTAACAAAAATTAAACGCAGAAACACTAATATATATATATCCAGCTAACAATTTTTTTTTTGCCGAGTCTCCTCTCTTAAAACACGAACACTCCACCCACGTGAAGAGAGCACCCCACCCACTTCCAGAGAACTGCCCACCCACTTCAAGGCGGCTCTGCGGCAAATGCGTAATGAACGCGGGTGGCCCAGAGCCACCCAGGGGCGGCCCGGGGCATTGAGGGCTGGCCAATGCGTAAACGGCTACAGAGACCTCTGGGGGGAGGGGTGCGGGAGGGCAGCAAAGTCCCTTCAGCTCCCAGCTCAGGAGAAGATTTGTAGACAGCCTTCAGTCCAAGGCCAGAGGCCAGATTAGATTAGTTGCTTTATTTTTCCAGTCAGGCCACAGTGTTCTTTTACTGCAGTCTTTAAGTCCAGGTGCTGTTTCTGGGTCCAAATCGCCGAATCGAGAGAGGTTCCGAGCTACAAGATCCTTCCGTATGTGCCCTGTTTTAATCCGGACGGCTGTAAACGAGTTCCACACACCGCAGGTCCGCGGCAGCCACCGCTTCTCCCACCGTGCGGTTCAGCCCGCACAACAGCTGGGAAGGTCATCATAGCCTGGATCAAAGCATTTTCGCTGAGCGGAAGTCTCGCCAGCACGCCGATCGCGGCGGTCTTCCTCAGCCTTCAGTGGCAGAAACAGCCACCAGTATCCCAATAATCCACAGAGATTCCACGTCCCCGACAAAAAGAGCGGCCAGTTACATTAGCCTGCTCCTCGAGTCCATAATGTAGCTCACCGCACGCGTGTCGAAGGGGCTCCCCGGCTCTCCCTGGCCGGTGCGCCTCGCGGAAATTTTCGTTATCGATAGTATCGATAGATGAAATAGCCCAGAAAACAGTCCACGCACATAAATCCATTCCAAATTGGTTCGAGCGAGCGCTGAAGAGTTACAGACGAGACAAATGCAGAAGCGGGGGGGGGACCAGGGAGGTGTAGGAGCAAAAAGAGATGCGACCTGCCCTGCCGAGAGCGGAAGTCATATTTGGACTAACAACTTCCATGAATCCTCAACTCCTGTATGTGCCTGTGAGTTTCTTTATACAGTACCTCCTTGTGGATCTCCTTCAGCTGCTCCGCCACCATCCAACCACTTGCCTCCATGCTCCACCTGTGCTCCTCAGACCTGGACCTGACCCACCTCGAATTCTCTGCCTTCCTTTCAACTTTACCTCTCAACTACCTGACCACAAGAGATCAACAGCCTGCGCTATCTACCAGCTCCTAACGCTTCTCCTTCCTCACTAGGGTCTCCAGTTGTGTGTGTGTGTGTGTGTGTGTGTGTCACAAATCATTTTATTTATAAAATAGGTTGAGTCTGTTGTCCTCAGTCTGTTCACTCTAGGTCAACGCCACCGTTGTGACAAACACTGACTTCTTGGCCTAAAGCGTTGGCATTAACTATCTGAGCCAACCTTGTTTGTCAGCAAAATATCTCATGAACCACAGGGAATACTTTAGTGCAACTTCCAGAACATAATCAGTGGAAACACATCTTCAAGATTAACTTTGAAAAAGGCCACCAAAGCTGATCACCACATAAAAATGACCATAAGTCATTTAATTTGACAGATATTGAGCTAGAATTTAGGGTGGTATCAGCTGACAGTCATCCACAACACGTACGTTGAACACTGGCTGATCATAAAATATCTCCCAATGTTCTAAGAAACATCTACAGTTGCAGTTGTTAGTCCAAATATGCTTGGTTCATATGAATCTAACATGGAGTACTACTTACGGAGAATGAGATTGTGCAGGGTTTCACTTGACTTCCTGCAGGCAGCAGGCTGCTGTTAAAAATAGCTACAAGCTGAACACAAGAGTTTCCTCTCCTTGTCTCGTTCAAAAATCACACCACAGAAACTCATACAGCATCTCAAGGAAGACAAATATGTCCTCAAACTGCTCTGGCGGCGGTGCAAAATTACTATCCGTGTTTGGCTTTGTGATGCTGTACACCTGCTGAGTCTGAGTCCATTCTGAGGTGTGTGCCGAGTAGTTTGACACAAATTTCAGACATGATTTACATGTTGCAAGAGAGAAGTATAAAACTACCCCTAGGCCATAGTGTCGGCCAAATAACCACAAGATTGCCAGATTTTTAAAGTGAAAGAAGGTCATGAAATTCAAATGAACAGTATGAATACTGTACATCCAAGGAAGTTTGATTTATTTGATCTTTTATTTTTTAGAAAAATTGAGCCCGTTCTAAATGTTTTTGCATTTTTAATTAGATTTATTAATACCAAGGAAAGCAAAAATGGTCTTTTGTTGGTTTTCATTTTGTATTATGTTGACCAAACAAGTAAAAATACTCTGATGCATGCTTAATATTCCAGATAAAAAAAATCTAATAAAGTAAAGCCAGGTCCTTTGGACAAATTCTTCTTGTAGAAATGTTTAATATTTTATCCAACATACTTCGTCACTGTATACTTATATGCTGGTGAAGATTCTCAGTCGTCCAGGACATGATGAAATCAAAAAAGGCGTTCAATACAGGATCAACTGGACTTTATTTGTTGCAGAAAACGTTTCGACTTCTGTCCAGAAGTCTTTTTCAATTCTGAATGGAAGCTGTGAGAACGAGAAGTTTTAACAAGTAAGCCTGTATAAAACTTCTCGTTCTCACAGCTTCCATTCAGAATTGAAAAAGACTTCTGGACAGAAGTCGAAACGTTTTCTGCAACAAATAAAGTCCAGTTGATCCTGTATTGAACGCCTTTTTTGTATACTTATATTGAACTCACCCTCTTTTTACACATTTTACACATCCACTTCACTTTACCATCTGGTCCTTTACCAAAAACCTGGGAGCTTGACGGTTCTGTGGAGCTTGTTAACGTTTTAGGAATACAAGTTTGTGGACAAAGATCTCTGATTATTCTTGGGATATCTTGAGCCACTCTTCTAGTTTGGTGGTCTATGCCCCGAGTGCTTCGATGATCACTGGCAAAACCAAAACATCTCTATTTCCTCTTTCAGCCCTTGGTATTTCTTGAGATTGTCATGTTTCAGGAGGTTATCTTTCCATGGTGGTTTCTCCTGTTCCTCCTTTTCCATATTTGGGTTTCTGCTGTCTAAAATATTCATTAAGAAGTTAGTCAATGGGGGATTTCCTCCTAAGGTACTCCAGGATCTTGGTTGTTTTGCCCTGTATAATGGCTCGAACACTCACTAGTCTTCTTCCTCTCTCCTTTCTCTTTGTGTACAGTCTAAGGGTACTGGACTTGGGGTACGCTATATGTGCATTGTGAGGAGCTTTCATGTCCTGATAACAATGGCTTCAATCACCTCTGGCCAAGCTTTTATACCAGCTAGGTAGCTGATGATTGGTAAGGCATACATGTAGATGGGTTGAACGTTGTTCTTGCCATTCAGCTTGTTATGCATTATATATATTATCAGCACAAATTGCTTTTGGTGGTTAAACCAAAATAACTTTTTTTTTTCACAGAAACAGAAGTAACAAAAACTGAAAGAGAATAAAGGTAAATGATTCCTTAAAATTCCTTCATGCCAAAGTATTAAACTAAGATAAACTTGTTTTGAGAAATGAGAGAGTTATGTGTGCTGCTAAGCTACTATCACATTAAGTCTTAGCTCAGTATCTGTAAAACTGATTCAGTTACAGGTCAACTATGGCAATTCCATTGCCAAAGATCAAACACAAACAAAATCATTATAATTGTTAACAATTATGTTGATGCACAGATTTAATTGATGCATCTTTACTTGAATTTACTGTTTTCACCAACAAAGAACATCTACTGTAAAAACGGGCAAGATATCCCCAAGGTAAATGGCAGGTCTGGTATTTCATTGGTACTCTCTAAGTGGGAGTGAGTGGGACATTTGTCAAGATCCTTTGACATGGCTAATATGTAAGTATTCTATTCATCCATCCATTATCTTTACCCATTTGTTCCTTTTTGTGTCGCGAGGGTCACTGGTGCCCATGTCCAGCTATCACACTGGGAAAAAAAAGTTTGTAATCCTTTATGATTGTCTATTGTTGTCTTTTTTGTCCACTGTTGTCATCACTCTTTGTTAAAATCATTTCTTTCTTGTAAAAGAGTCCCCAAGGCTCAAATGAATTAACCTGTACAAGTATAGGTACAGTATAAGTAAAGGTTGAATGACTGAATGAGGAGTGGTAAACACCCTGGACAGGTCTCCATTCAATCACAGGGACACATGGAAAAGAACGAGATAAACAACCATTCACTCTGTCACTCACACATAGGGACAATTTAGTTACCAGTCAGCCTAACATGCATGTTGTTGGTCTTTAGAAGAGGAAACCAGAGTACCCGGAGAAAACCCGCGCATGCACGGAGTATCTTATTCAGAATCAAATTAAGTTGGTAATACTGTAATGTATACTAAAAACTACGGGTGCACCAATAAATTGGCCGGCCGATAAATCTGCCCCGATTTCCTTAATTTTGGGAAATCGGAAATCGGCCAATGCTTGCACGAGAAACCGATTTTACAGTTTTTTTTAGTTTTACCAACAATTGTCTAAACTTCATTTATATTTCAGAGCACTACCTTGTGACCATTTAAAACAAGTTTGTATTCTTTCTAGAATATTGTTCAAGGGTCTGTTTTTCAACAAAATAAGATTGAAATTTGAAAGTGCATTGTGACCTTACAACATCTAACAGTGTTGCTTATAAAACAAAATCGGTATCGGTCAAAATCGGTATCGGCAGGTCAGACTTTGTAGAAATCGGTGATCGACCAAAAAACTGAAATCGGTGCACCCCTGCAAAAAACAGGTTTGAAAATATTGTCTTCTGTTGGGACAACAGTATATAAAGTTATATTTTACAATAGGATACATTATAGCTATGACAAATAATAATAAAAATAAAAACTCACTGTAGTATATTTTAAGGCATCAAGTGAAAAAATGTTCAATTATTGAAGGAATAAAATAATGGTAACTTATCAAGAGTCACAAAAGAAAGAACTTATTAAGTGAGTTTTGGTTTTTCATAACAATAAACCCATTTAAATGAAAATACTGTTTACCAGATTATTTGTTACATTGGTTTTATTTATGTTTTAATCAATTCTCCTTCTTTTGATGCTTTGAGTTTTCCCTGAAAATCACTGAAGTGTGCATATCGCCAATGAAATAGTCACGCTATGCTTGACACATTAATTCAGTACATGTTCGCCAGTTTGTCCGACCATGTTGGAGCCATTCTCCTTGGTCCACATTTCTTCAGTGCATTTCAACGTAACCTGTCAGTGAGGTCAAGTGATTAATAAAAATAAAAAAAGTATTAGTATTACAAGTCAGTTGAAGTGTTAGTTGTGTGTGTGTGTACTCCAGAGAAGCAGAAGAGGCCACCGGTGTGTTTTACCACAGCTTAGCTTTCTATGTGTGTCTCCTTCCCCTCACCCCACCCTCCTATTTCCCCATCACTCTCTCTCTTTTCCTCCCTCTCAGGCACACACAGTCATGCATCAAGCCATTAATTTATGCCAAGCAATTGAATTCTTATTGAATATAAATCTGGGCAATGACAAATGAAGCCTCTGTCTGCATCTTCGTCTGAAAAACTGACATGCATCTTTCATGACGCATACTTTTAATTAGGACAGCGCTCTGAGAGATCCACGGCTGTCTTTCACCTCTTAGAGCCAAGAGTCACTCAATGAATGGAGTCACAGATAAAATGCATCTCATTGCTGACTTAACTAGAGCTCACAGACACTACAAGACCTTTTTTGGGCCATTCAAGAAAAAAATAGTCAACTCTCTAAAATACAAGTCTTAAAATTGACACATTTGTATTCTGTTGTCTTTTTTATTTTTATTTTTACAAATTCCATATAAAAATGAATGTTTGGGAAATAAAAGACATAAACAAGCCTTTTTATTGCCTCTTACATACAGAACATTAGTAAATTGAGCACCTTTACATGTTTTGACTGTTTGCAATTATTGTTAAAGAGTGATGTCATCAACAATATCTTAGATAAGCAAATGTCTCTTCTGTTAAACATTTACAAACAATGTGTAGTCAATCATTCTACGATAACAAAGATTTATTTACAAGTGGATTATGTTTAAGACATGAGACCGATGTCTCCCCGTTGACTGTCTCCATCAAGTTGACCCCAATCAAACATCAAATGTTAAAACAAACTTAAAAGTCTCAACTCAGAGTTAACAGGTCTCAAGTTAGCAAAGCTGGGCGCCAGACCGCTAGAGAGCGCTAATGCGCTAATCCGCTTACCTAAACAATTATTCAGCGTTACAGCGGTTTGACTAACTTTTATAATTCATAAGCGGATTTGCGCTATTTTTATTTAAAATGCAGTACCGTTAATAACTAATTATCTATCAGTAAAAACGAAAAAACTTATTTACGGGCCCGGACGACTGCTAACAGACCATATCCTGTCAGCGCCGGATGTGGTCCGTGACAAAAAAGCGTCCCCTCAGTCTCTTTGCTAGAGCGAGCGCTCTCAGTTAGCAGCCAGTGTGTTACTCTGCAGCCTTATTGCTTGTTTTCGAAGAGTCAGACGAAGAGTTTTTAACATGGAGGGTGAACTTATGGATGTTTCTCAGCGGCCTACGCGACGCGTCTGGATTTTAAAAAGTATTTCGCCATTTGCCCTCTTCAAAATGGCGGCCGCGACGGCCACAGAAGATAAGGACTTTCCATGAAAACACGGTAAAAACAATTATTTCTTTGCTGAGAAAAAATATATTTCTTAGCTGACTTTATAGCACAAGGTTTTTCTGAGCTTAACCGGTTCAAATGGTCAAATCTGCTGGATTTAAAAAAGTATTTCGCCATTTGCCCTGTTCAAAATGGCGGTTAGCGTGTTAGCATTAGCGTCCGCTAGCATTGGTAATACATAAGTGCTTTTGAAATTGCGGACCTAAATAAATCAATAGGTGCTTTAGAAATAGCGGAACTAATTTTTGGATTAGCGTTGCCCAGCACTGCAAGTTAGTGTGTCAAAGTTTGCAAAAAAAATTAAAATAAAAACAACAAAAAAGAAAAAATTGTATTTAGTGTATTCTTAATTTAGTGTGTTTATTGTATTCTTAATTTAGTGTATTCTTAGTTTAGTGTATTTAGTGTGTTCTTAGTTTAGTTAGTGTATTTAGTGTATTCTTAGTTTACTGTATTATAGTGTATTCTTAATTTAGTGTATTCTTAGTTTAGTGTATTTAATGTATTCTTAATTTAGTTTATTTTGTGTATTCTTAGTTTAGTGTATTTAGTGTATTCTTAGTTTAGTGTATTTAGTGTATTCTTAGTTTAGGGAGTGGTGGCATAGAGGTTAAGAAGATGAGCTTGTGATCAGAAGATCGCCGGTTCAAGCCCCGGTACTGACAACATCAAAAATGTGGGTGGGATAAGTGAAGCGGTCACACCTGTCTCCACCCTCATCTGCCCCACTCTGGGCCCTTGAGCAAGGCCCTTAGCCCACACCATCTGCTCCCCCGGGAACCCTAGTTCCCTTATCAGTCAGTGCACTCGGTGCAACACGTTAGCTATGGGAATTGCGCAGCCGCGCGGTTCACCTGAAGTAATAAGTTCACGCCTTTACGGCAGGTGGGCGTCAGCGTCACCACAGAGACACCACCCTCTTGGTATAAAGACGCGTGCGCCAATCTTACTTTCTCTTTTTGCCCTTCACCTTGCTTACACCTGAACTTCGTGGGACTCTCTGTAGCTATATCGCTCGACCGGAGGTGAGCTCGCTCCCTACACTGAGCATACAGAGAAATTTCCTGCGTACTGCTGGGCTAGTGAAAGCTAGCCCAGTGCCTTTTGTTTAACCTCGAGGTTTTTTCTTCTCTCTTTGCAGCTGTTTCGCTCGACGGCGCTAACTGCGTCACATCGCTACCTAGCTAACGGGGTTAGCAGGCTAGCCAGCGAATGCGACTCGACAAAGAGGACGTCTCCGGACCACGTTAGCACCGCTAACGAGCTAGACTCTTTTCAGCCATGGCTCCAGAGAAGGGAAAGCGAAACCCCAAAAATTCTAAGAAGACCAATGAGCCAGCAAGCCCCAGCTCCCGGGCCTGCCCCAGCGGCTGCGGCTACTCCCTTTTGGCAACGAACACCCACGAGGCCTGTCCCGTCTGCCTGGGGATGTTGCACACTAAGACAACGCTGGAATCCCCTGAGTCCTGCCCGCATTGCAGCCAGATGCTTGAGGCTGTGAGGAAGCGTCAAGTGGACATCGTGGACAAGGCCATGAGCAACCCAGTGGCGGCGTGGGACCCAGACCTCATAGAGGCACTCCCTACCACTCCGGAGCTCGAGGCCGTGGACCTGGAAGACAGCGGCCACGCTGACTGGGGGGGACAGTATGGACATGGCGGCTCCCGTCGGGGACTCCACGTCGAGTATGACACAAGAAGCCTGTTACGAGCACACAAGCTCTCGCTAACAGCCTCGGGTGAGATTTCAGACAATGAAGCTGAGAACGAAGACGAAGGGGAAGAAGAAGACTTCTCCCAGAACCCGACGACAACTCGGCCAGAGACCGATGTCTCAATCCCCGCTTTGTTCGACTTGTGTCGCAGATCGGCGGACACGTTGCGGATCAGCTGGCCAGAACCCCCACCTCGCCAACAGGTAACAAGGTTGGCGGGGAATTATTTCTTTGCAAAACAGCAGTCAGCCACAAGTTACAGGATACCGATTTTTCCGGATTTCCTGACGGAGCTCACTCGCACCTGGGCTGAACCCAGGGCTCCCATGCTTCTACCGCTCTCCCAGTTCCACAACGTCGCCGGCATTGAGGTAGCAGGAATCACCAATGTCCCGCAGATGGAGGACACGCTGGCGGCTCACTTGGCCTCCAGGACGTCGGGCGCAAAGCCAACTCTGCCCAGCAAGGCCTGCCACGCCTCGGCCTCCCAGCTCGAAAAGTGTTACCGGGCTCAGGGCCTTTAGGTCCACGCCATGAATGCCTTGGCAATGATGCAAGCCTACTTGGCGGAGAAGCTATAGGAGCTCCAGGTAACGACGAACAAGCAGGCTGCGGCAGAGATCCTGGAGGAAGCCCACAAGGCGACTGACTTCGTCCTGCGAATGATGAGGACCGCGGCCATCGCTCAGGGGAGATGCATGGCTGAAGTAGTCATCACCCAGAGCCACCTGTGGCTAAATTTGATGAACCTGCCGGAGGGCCAGCGGTACCCCTTCCTCCACCACCCGATCGAACCGACGTGGCTCTTCGGAGGGGTTCTGGAGCGTTTCCCGAGCAAGTTGGAGCAAAGACGAAAACAGGCCGAAGCTTTGCGCGAGGGGATGCCGAGAAAAGCCTTTGCACCCCCCAGAGACACTAGTGGGAGCAGGCCCGTGCAGCTTCGACACCTTTCAGCCACACGCCGTCCCCCGCAAAAAAGAACAGCTTACGACGGGGAACAACGGCAGAGACTCGCAGCAGGGCCATCGCAGACTGGCCAGTCCTGGATCAGGAACAGGTTCTTTCCTCGCCAAACGGTTCCGCCGAGAACTTCCTCGACAAACCGGGACAGAAGGCAGAAGTTGGCCTGACGAAACGGGACCACTTCACAGTTTTACAGGTTCGTCCGCCCATGTGGTACGGGAACCAAGACTTTTAAACACAGACTTTATGTGTGAAATGCAGCAAAAAGCTGGTGACATTCGTGTGTGCACAAAACAAAATGTTTCTCCTGTGTGTGTAAATAAGACGCTTTGTTCTTCAAAACATGAAAATAAAGTACCAAAAGCACAAACTGCCCTGGTTCTTGACAAAAAACAAACAAAAAACATAGCACTATTTTTATGAAAACAGTCACGATGAAGGGAGAGGGCAATCACCCCTCCTCCCTCGTGAAACACAAGGTGTCAGGTCAGAAGACAATGAGCCTCAGCGGGGCATCTGGAGTCTGTCTGGAGTAGGTAGACTTCTTGGCGGCCGCTGGTGGACAGGTCAGCTCATCCGGGGCCAAGCGGGGAGGGCAACTGCTCCCCCTCCCGCACCCAGGACACACAGACAACCTAGAATACACATGTCCCACAGGCTTAGCGTGCAGTGCAGGCGTGCCTGGGGGGCATGTCATCCAAACACGTGGGTCATGTCAACAGTCTGTAAAGGCCTCCGGCTACAATTCCACAAAAGGCCACCCCCGTTCATGGGGGCATTGCTGTCAGCCATAAACCCAGACCGTGCACACGTCTTAAGAGAGGAGATATCAACAATGCTGCAGAAAGGAGTGATAAATATTGTTCCAACACACAATATACACACAGGTCACTACAGCAAGTATTTCCCCGTGCCCAAACGAGACCAGAGCTTGAGACAGATTCTGGATCTCAGAGCACAGAACAGAAGAATAAAAACTTACAAATTTAAAATGCTCACGCTGAGACAGGTGATCCAGTCTGTGAGACCAGGAGATTACACTTGCACAGTGGATTTGAAAGATGCATTTTTTCACGTGAGCATTTGGAAGAGACACAGATAATATCTCCGCTTTGCATTCGAAGGAAAAGCTTACGAATTTCTGGCTCTACCGTTTGGACTAAAAACTGCACCACGCACATTTACAAAATGTCTGGACGCAGCCTTGACCCTACTCAAGGTTCAAGGGGTCAGAATTATGAATTATCTGGACAATCTGTTGATCCTCGCCGAAGACAGAGCACAAGCCTGTTGCACTCACAGATGGTGATGGCTCACCTAGAGGCTTTGGGCTTCGTCATAAATCGACAGAAAAGCAATCTGACTCTATCACAGATTACCATATTTCTGGGTGTACAGGTCAACACCATTCTGTACTGAGCACAGCTTTCAGAGGCACGGATCTCATCCATCCGCCTCTGCATGGCACGCTTTCAGCTGGGCCAAAGAGTGTCTCTCAAACTGTACCAGCGTCTCCTGGGTCTTCTGGTAGCAACCATTCCCTGCATGCCTCAGGCCTTATTAAAAATGTGCGCTCTGCAGATATTGCTAAACAAACAAATGCATCCTGCCTCCCTCAGGCGGGCAGGGAAGATACTGATCAGTCCAGAGTGCGTGACAGCCCTGGAACCCTGGAGGGATCCTTCAGTGTTCACGACATGCGTCTCACTGGGACAAGTACTGTCTCGTGTGGAGATCACCACAGACGCTTCAAAAAGAGGTTGGGGAGCGTTTTGCAGAAACCAGAACGCCCAAGGGCTCTGGAAACAGCAGGAGGCAAGGCTCTACATCAACTTCCTGGAACTGAAAGCTGTTTTTCTGTCCATGAAGCACTTTTACAAGAAGGGGCTGATTACAAAACAACACGTGTTGATAAGATCAGACAACCAGACAACGGTGTCTTTTATCAACAGAGAAGGGGGGACAAGGTCCTGACCCCTCCTCAGCCTGACACACAAGCTGCTCACGTGGTGCAACCACCCGAATATTGTCACTGAGAGCGACACACATCCCGAGCGAGATAAACCACGGGGCAGACACCCTCTCCAGAGGGCAAATGCTAGCCTCAGAGTGGAGACTGAACCCACGTATCGTGGACCAGATCTGGGCACGATACGGGCGGGCATCCGTTGATCTGTTCACTTGCAAAATCAGCATGCACTGCGTCCTGTACTGTACTTCTCACTAAAGGAAACAGATGCACCGCTGGGAACAGACGCTCTGGCTCACAACTGGCCAGCAGGGGTGCTATATTACGCGTTCCCCCTGTCCCTTTGATTCAGGCGACGCTGGACTGTGTATGCAAGGGAGCTCTTTCCCTGATACTTATAGCCCCCAGATGGCCCCAGAAACCGTGGTTCCCAGAAATAATCTCACTGTTGTCAGGGACACCATGGCAGCTGCCCCTCCCACAGGGACCTGCTGACCCAGGCCCACGGGCAGCTCCTTCACCCACGTCCAGAACTGTGGCAGCTCTCAGCCTGGCTGCTGAGAGGAACCGGCTGATGGCCTCTGGCCTCCCTGGTAACGTCATAAATACAATACAGGGAGCGAGAGCCCAGTCAACCCAGACTCTCTACGCTCGCAAATGGCGTGTTTTTGAGGCCTGGTGTCTAGAAAGGAATATTATCACATATTCCTATGACCTGGTACAGCTCCTCACTTTTCTACAAGACCTGCTGGAAAAAGGTTGCTCCTTTTCCACTATTAAGGTGTTTTTGTCAGCTATTTCTGTGTGCCACGAAGGCTAGGGAGGTAAAACTCCTGGCGCACACCCTCTTATGATACGTTTCATGAAGGGCGTACTGAGAAAAAGGTGTCCCAGCAGGACCCTGGCCCCAGACTGGGACCTACAGTTGGTCCTGGATGCTTTGTGTGGGCCTCCTTTTGAGCCACTTAGTAGCATCAAGATAGATTTGTTATCTTACAAGACTGCTTTGCTCTTAGCTCTTTGCTCAGCTAAATGTGTAGGTGACCTCCATGCTTTATCTGTGCACCCAATGTGTACCAGGTTTGCCCCAGATGGGTCAAAGGTCACCCTGCATCCTAACCCCGCATACGTGCCAAAGGTTCGAAATCTAAATCCCAGAATTCTGGACTTTGAGCTCTCAGCGTTTCCTCCCCATCCTGTCCTCACTGAGGAACAGAGGAGGTTGAATGCACTCTGCCCTGTCAGGGCCCTAAGTGTTTACATTAACAGAACTGTCAGTTGGAGGAAAACAAACCAACTGTTTGTATGTTTTGCCAATCCTGCTGCTGGCAGAGCCCTTTCAAAGCAATGCCTCTCACACTGGGTGACTGAGGCCATAAAAAGGGCATACAGCAGCAAAGGTCAACAGGTGCCCTCTGGGGTACACGCCCATTCCACTCGAGGCCTGGCTGCCTCATGGGCTCTGTTTAAGGGTGTACCAGTGGCAGACATCTGTGCTACTGCCAACTGGAGTTCCACAAACACGTTTGCAAAACACTACAGTTGGATGTCACTGCATGTGATGTCACTCAAGCTGTCCTCTCTAACACACAGTAGAGAACAGCCAAAACGCCTAAAGTATAAAGGCAGAAGTTCTCACAAGCATGGATTTTCCAGAGCATTTCAAGGGCGTGAATGAATTACGTTCCCATAGCTAATGTGTTGCACCGAGTGCACTGACTGATAAGGGAACTGAAAGTTATGCACCATAAATCATGTTCCCTGAATGAAGGGAATGAGGTGCAACACATGTTTGCCCTTTTCAATGCCCAAGCTCGGTGAAGTGCACTTGGAGAAAGTAAGATGGGCGCACGCGTCTTTATACCAAGAGAGTGGGGCCTCTGTGGTGACGCTGACGCACACCTGCCGTAAAGGCGTGAATGTATTACTTCAGGTGAACCGCGCGGCGGCGCAATTCCCATAGCTAATGTGTTGTACCTCGTTCCCTTCCTTCAGAGAGTTATGGTGCATTACTTTCAGATATCAGCTCTCTGCTCTACACAGAGAGCTTTGGTAGCTCGGTGGTCTGTGGTTGTGTCAGGAAGGGCATCCGGCGTAAAAACAATTGCCATGTCTTTGTGCGACAAGTTCACTGTGGTGACCCCTAACGAAGGGAGAAGCCGAAAAAAAAGTGTATTCTTAGTTTAGTGTTTTCTTTGTTTAGCATATTTTTAGTTCATGTCTTGGATCTTACTACTGTACTACCCTGATGCATGCTCAATAATCCAGGTAGAAAAATCTAAAAAAGCTAAGTCTGGTCCTTTGGACATTCAAAAAACAAAAAAACAAAACAAAGCAAAAAATTGTAGAAACGTTTTGTCTTTCGTCCGAAAGACTTCCTCAGTCTGAGGTGCTGGGTTCAGCTCAGTCTTATAAATAGCACCCTCTCACAGTCATCAGCCAACTGGTTGTGTAACACCACGCTCCGCTCTACGGAGCGCTAACACTACGCTCCTTGTGTCAACATCAGCTACCACCTCGTCAACCTATGAACTGAATGTTAGCCTGGATCAATTAATGGAGTGTCAGCACCCTGCCACTCTCTTCAGCTCTACTTCTGAACCAAACAACCGCCTTTACTTGGAACCTCCGGCTCCCCTCTCTAAAGACTTGCAAAACAAACAAAAGTAAGGTTTGTTCATTGAAGATTCACACCAATCCATTTACCATCCATCCCTATCCATACTCACCTGTACCTTATTTCCCTTTTCAGAAATCAACTCAAATCACTTGTAAATAAGGACATTTACCTTTTATTGCGGAGTCCTCTTCATCAGTCTGTAATTCTCTGGGTCTAAAACTGACTCAAACATATTAATCAAGGACTGATGATTCCAGTGTCTGGAGGAAGTGTGTTCTTGGATGTGGATGAGTGAGTGAGCAGACAGACCAACTCAAGGGTAGGTTGAGATTATTTCTCCTTTTCTCCATCAAAGGTAAGAAGAAAAAAAAAAAAACAGGAGGATTTTATGAGCAAGTAGTCACTGAGAGTTTCAGGAGTTACATTGAGGCTCTTCCACTAAGAAAGTTGCTACAAAGAGGTCCAGTATGCACAAGGGGGATTTTAAAGGAAATCACAAGTAAGTCTTTAAATACTTTATTTCACAAGTATGTGTTGGAGTATCACAGGTGGTAGAAGCTATCATAATCTCCATATGATCTGATCCAACGTAGAATAATAATTTAGCCTTAGATATTATGCAGTCTAATTGAAAGTCTTACTCACAGCTGCCAATCAGATTGATCTCTCAGCCTTATCCTGAAATGACCTGTCAATTCTTTTTCGATGGTGGAAAGATGACTGGACAAACTTTCATCTCTAATAAGCTTGTGCTTGATTGTCTTTGTGGACAGATTCAGCTCAACGTTGATCAAGCTGCTAGAAAAAACACTAACCGGTAACCAACCTACTAGCCCACTCTCCACCTCAAACTCTAATTCCTCTCCCGTGACCCATTCCTTGAGCCTGAAAACAAAGGACAAGTAAAATTTAGATTCAGTCATCAATTGAAATCATATTAGAAATCCTACTAAAGAAAAGCATTAGTAATCCACCTCTCCTCAGCAAATCTTACATCTCAAGACATTTGTCTTACTTCACAACCAAGTCCTTAATAGTGAAAATCTTGGGAATAAAAACCTTTAACATTTCTGTCTGTTTGCTTCCTGTATTGGCCTCCAGAGTCTATTTGCTGCCATCATAATGATATAGTTAATAACTTGCATATTTCATTTCATCATGTTCTGAATGAGGCTTTGAGATACACTGATCTGTGCAGGCCTGTGCCCAGGTTTATCCTGTTTGAAAGGTTTTATTTATTTTAACCTTGACTGAGTTCCTACAACTTGCCACTTTATTCATCATCTACTTTGACTCTGCTGTTTTATACAAGGTTACTACATTGATGCATTTGTAGTTTTAGTTTTCTAAACAAACACTTTAATGCATAAACTGTCCAGTACATCAACATTAAACCCTTTGACAACTTCTCTGGTAATCACTTAGCTACCTGTATTTAATGCAGTCCAGACATTGTGCTGGCATTTACATTTTTTGGGATTTTTGAAGATAAAGGAAGAGAAGTGTTTGGTTGAGTAATGGTGGTTATATTAAAGATTTGAATATTTCAACAACAACAACAACAACAACAACAACAAAAACACTTTAAATTCCTTACACATGTAGTTGAGATTAGGTCTAGATGTAGATGAGTTTTGTAAATGACCCTCAAATTTGGGCTTTCATTTTTGACATTGAAAATGATCAGTTCTGCACTGATGTCCACCTCAGATGTTAAACAGATGTGTCCTCACAGGGGGTCGAACTTTGAATAGATCTATAGCAGCTGGAGAGGGCTGGAAGGAGAAAAAGGACACATAGGTTATTCCAAATATCAAATTATGTCTTAACTTGGAGAATATTTAAAATATACTTTTATTTACTAATGTAAAATCTTCATTTTGTTACTAAGGAAGATAATTATTTGAGGCGCACTGGTTTAAACGGAGGGAAAAAAATCTCAAGTGTATTCAATGGAATCAATGAAGATCAAAAACAACATTATCACTCTTAATTACACATAACAATTATCAAGGAAATACTTTTCCATTTTAGGTCAGTAAAATGTGAATGACAAAACTTATTACAGGTGGAAAAAATGTAAATGAACAACATCTAAAGTAAACTGAACTAATATTACTTCCTTGCATGACAAAGTTTTAAACAAAGCTCTCATGCAATCTTTTGGCATTCCGAGTATGTGTTGGAGATGACTCTCAGCTACTTCACCAAAGTTTAGCTCAGTGTTTGCTCAGGTCAGTTAGTTGTGGGGCCCATTTTGAATTAGACTGCATCCAAAAATCTGTTGATGTATATGCAATGATTGCTTTCTGAGAGTTTTATGTTAAAATCCATCCATTAGACCATGGAATATTTTGCTAACAGACAAAAAGAGTTATTGCCATAGTTTTCAGTCCAGATCTCATCTGATATGTTGGCACTCAGTGTAAGTGTTGAGGATGACTTACCCAGTACCTCATTATCCATCTAAAATTGACGGAGATGTTTCCATTTTTCTATATGCTAATGTCTATTACTTGTAGCAGCCATCTTGAATCAAGTAACTCCAAAGGTTAATCAGTTGTAGATCTACGAAACTAAACTAAATATGAGGTTTTGTTTTTATAAAAGTAAATTAGCAACAATTTACAGATGACTGAGTTGTGTTACTTCATAGTTTTAGGACATTTTAACTAGGAACACGATTGCTTCATAAAAGTATGGAAGCTGAGAGAGGACACACTTAGAAACTGATCTTCATGAAATCACCTCAAGCTAATGAGTTAAATAATCTTATGATGTAATGTAAACAGTTTGTTTATTTGTAATAATTTGATAGTAGCTCAATATAACTGTTTTTATAAATTAACAAGTGTAAACAGTTTCGTTCCACCACATGTACCACATCAGGTGTGAATGACGTTAAAGAAACCTTGACATTTTTAGTCATTTATACACTTTCTGTCTGTCTGTCATATCTGAACATTATGAAAATGTGTAATATATTTTAAATGTCCATTGAGAGAGATCTTCATAAAATACTTACTCATTCCATTCCATCATTCCCTCCATTACTAATATGAGTCATCCTAATGGACATGCTGGTGAAGATTCTCATCCTAATGGACAGTTCTGTACAATTTGTCTTTTTAAGTATTCACTTCACTGATTCGTGTTATGTGCACGGAGGCAAATTGAACATAGGTACTACCAGTAGTACAGTAGAATATTTTATTAAGTAAAGCAATTACCGTATTTTCTGGCCTAAAAGTCACAGTTTGTTTATTAATTTTCATGTCCTGCGACTTATGGGGTGAAACGACATATTTATGGATTTTTTCCCCCATATTTTTAGACCAAAAAAATAGAGCAGAACCACTTTCGGCCGCTAGGGGCAGCAGTACAATTTTCGGCCGCTAGGGTCCACCGACCGTTCCCAGATCATGTGTCCGAAAAAAGCCTCCTCTGCTCGGACTGACTCTGTCACAGCCTGGCCTCCTGAACTCTGGAGGTAGGTCTGAACTAGTGTTTGTTAGCAAAATAGCTCATGAACCACACTACAGATTTTGATGAAACTTACAGAAAGTAATCATTGGATGGATATTTACAACCTATTAGCTGTAGGAGATGTTTGAGATAAAATTCGACTTATGGGGCGGAGCGACTTAAAGTGCGGAAATTACGGTATTAGCACATAAGAAGAAAAAAGTCATACAAACATATGTGTGTACAAAGGTATGAGCATCTTATTCAGCGCCCAAGACTTGAATGATGAATAAAACACAGCTTTTAAAGAAGTTATAATTTTTTATTTTTTATTTTTATTTTTTACTGTAAAAGTTGTTTCTAAACTCTGGTCCGAATTTTTTATTGGGTTT
>JBBPBX010050114.1:3176-25105 GCA_038048925.1 Garcialebias charrua | reverse complement strand
AAATGATCAAAACGAATGTGTTAAAAAAAATATATGAAATAGCGTAATGTGTATTGTATTAGTTACAAAATTAGAAAGAGTTAGTCATTTTGTACTGTTGGTTGAAGATTATCATTGATTGTTGGAAAAAAGGGGCAGATATAATAAGATTTATTCTTCTTTCTGCTACCTTTCATTTTTTTACATTTTGTACATTATCATTTATGGGATTGTCTTGTATCGTTTCTTTTGTAAAAAAAAATGAACAAATTTAATAAACAAACATAAACAAAAAGCATTTATTAAGGAAAAGTTCAACTGAGACACACCTTTACTATAATTTCCATCCATCCATTATCTTTTATCCGTTTCTTCCATTTTGGGTCACGGGGGTCGCCGGTGCCCATGTCCAGTAATCACTGTGCGAGGGGCGGGGCACACCCTGGACAGGTCTCCAGTCCATTGCAGGGCCACGAGACAAACGAGACAAACAACCATGCACTCTCTCTCTCACACCCAAGGAGAATTAGAGTCACCAATCAGTCTAACATGTATGTTTTTGGTCTGTGGGAGGAAACCTGTCTGTGGGAGGAAACCGGAGTACCGGGAGAAAACCCATGCATGCACAGAGAGAATATGCACACTCCACCCAGAAAGGCTCCCAGACTGGGATTTGAACTGGCAACCTTCTTGCTGAGAGGCAGCAGCTCTACCATTTGCACTACCGTGCTGCCTTGCTATGATTTCAAGCAAACAAATACTTGTTTTTAAGTGCTAATTGTGTTATATTCTTGTCAAACTCCTTCCGTGTACGCTCCCGCAGCTGCCATTTGGCAGCCAATCGATTTTTGGCACAACACCGGCCCACATTTCCAGGTGGTCAGTGGTGACACAATAGATGCGACTTTGTTACAACCCCACCCTGAGGCTAATAAGGTAAAAATATTGACACTGGGTGTAACATAAAAAAAACTAGCAGTTGATGGTGATGGGGATTTTAAACCCCTGTTACCTTAATATTAACCACACAAGATAAACAAGAGAACAGTGTTAAATCAGACAAACAACTTTGCAAAGGAGAAGGGCTTTTAATGTCTTTTGAAACTTAGTTTGGTCTCAAATACATTCATCCATCCATCCATTTTCTTCCGCTTATCCGGGGTCGGGTCGCGGGGGTAGCAGCCTAAGTAGGGAGGCCCAGACTTCCCTCTCCCCAGCCACTTGGAGCAGCTCCTCTGGGGGAATCCCAAGGCGTTCCCAGGCCAGCCGAGAAACATAGTCCCTCCAGCGTATCCTGGGTCTTCCTCTGGGTCTCCTCCCGGTGGGACATGCCCGGAACACCTCACCAGGGAGGCGTCCAGGAGGCATCCTAACCAGATGCCCGAGCCACCTCAACTGGCTCCTCTCGATGTGGAGAAGCAGCGGCTCTACTCCGAGTCCCTCCCGGATGACCGAGCTTCTCACCCTATCTCTAAGGGAGAGTCCAGCCACCCTGCGGAGAAAACTCATTTCAGCCGCTTGTATCCGAGATCTTGTTCTTTCGGTCATAACCCAAAGCTCATGACCATAGATGAGGGTGGGAACGTAGATCGATCGGTAAATTGAGAGCTTTGCCTTTTGACTCAGCTCTCTCTTCACCACGACAGACCGGTACAGCGCCCGCTTCACTGCGGACGCTGCACCTATCCGCCTATCGATCTCACGCTCCAGTTTTCCCTCATTCGTGAACAAGATCCCGAGATACTTAAACTCCTCCACTTGGGTAAGGACCTCCTCCCCGACCCGGAGAGGGCACGCTACCCTTTTCCGGCTCAAGACCATGGCCTCGGATTTGGAGGAACTGATCCTCATCCCGGCCGCATCACATTCAGCTGCAAACCGCTCCAGCGAAAGCTGTAGATCACGAGCTGATGAAGCCAATAGGACCACATCATCTGCAAAAAACAGAGAAGCGATTCTAAGGCCACCAAAACGGATCCTCTCAACACCTTGGCTGCGCCTAGAAATTCTGTCCATAAAAGTTATAAACAGAATCGGTGACAAAGGGCAACCTTGGCGGAGTCCAACTCTCACCGGAAACGAGCCTGACTTACTGCCAGCGATGCGGACCAAGCTCTGACACCGGTCGTACAGGGACCTAACAGCCCATATCAAAGGGCCTGGTACCCCATACTCCCGGAGTACCCGCCACAGAACCCCCCGAGGGACGCGGTCGAATGCCTTTTCCAAGTCTACAAAGCACATGTAAACTGGTTGGGCAAACTCCCACGCACCCTCCAGGACCCTGTTGAGGGTGTAGAGCTGGTCTAGTGTTCCACGACCAGGACGAAAACCACACTGCTCCTCCTGAATCCGAGGTTCGACTATCCGACGGACCCTCCTCTCCAGAACCCCTGAATAGACCTTACCAGGGAGGCTTAAGAGTGTGATCCCTCTATAGTTGGAACACACCCTACGGTCCCCCTTTTTGAATAGGGGAACCACCACCCCAGTCTGCCAATCCAAGGGAACTGCCCCCGATGTCCACGCGATATTGCAGAGTCGCGTAAGCCAACACAACCCCACAACATCCAGAGCCCTAAGGAACTCAGGACGAATCTCATCCACCCCCGGAGCCTTGCCACCGCGGAGCTTTTTAACCACCTTGGCGACCTCAGCACCAGAGATTGGAGAGCCCGACCCAAAGTCCCCAGGCTCCGCTTCCTCAGTGGAAGACGTGCCAGTAGGATTGAGGAGGTCTTCGAAGTATTCCGCCCACCGACTCACAACATCCCGAGTTGAGGTCAACAGCACGCCATCCCCACCATAAATGGTGTTGGTCGCGTACCGCTTTCCCCCCCTGAGACGCCGGATGGTGGACCAGAATCGCCTCGAAGCCGTACGGAAGTCATTCTCCATGGCCTCTCCGAACTCCTCCCACGCCCGAGTTTTTGCCTCAGCAACCACCCGAGCCGCATGCCGCTTGGACTGCCGGTACCTATCTGCTGCTTCCGGGGTCCCACAGGCCAAAAAGGCCCAATAGGACTCCTTCTTCAGCTTGACAGCATCCCTCACCGCCGGTGTCCACCACCGGGTTCGAGGGTTGCCACCACGACAGGCACCAACAACCTTGCGGCCACAACTCCGATAAGCTGCCTCGACAATAGAGGCGCGAAACATGGCCCACTCGGGCTCAATGTCCCCCGCCTCCCTCGGAACGTGTTCAAAGCTCTCCCGGAGGTGGGAGTTAAAGCTCCGTCTTACGGGAGACTCTGCCAGACGTTCCCAGCAGACCCTCACAATACGTTTGGGTCTGCCAGGTCTGACCGGCATCCTCCCCCACCATCGGAGCCAACTCACCACCAGGTAGTGGTCAGTTGACAGCTCCGCCCCTCTCTTCACCCGAGTGTCCAGGACATGCGGCCGCAGATCAGATGAGACGACAACAAAGTCGATCATTGAACTACGACCTAGGGTGTCCTGGTGCCAAGAGCACATATGGACACCCTTATGCCTGAACATGGTGTTCGTTATGGACAATCCATGACGAGCACAGAAGTCCAACAACAGAACACCACTCGGGTTCAGATCAGGGGGGCCGTTCCTCCCAACCACACCCCTCCAGGTCTCACTGTCATTGCCCACGTGAGCGTTGAAGTCCCCCAGCAGAACAAGGGAGTCCCCAGGAGGCGCACCCTCCAATACCCCCTCCAAGGACTCCAAAAAGGGTGGGTAATCTGCGCTGCCGTTTGGCGCATAGGCACAAACAACAGTCAGAGCCCGTCCCCCCACACGTAGGCGAAGGGAGGCTACCCTCTCGTTCACCGGGGTGAACCCCAACGTACAGGCACCAAGATGGGGGGCAACAAGTATGCCCACTCCTGCTCGGCGCCTCTCACCAGGGGCAACTCCAGAGTGGAAGAGTGTCCAACCCCTCTCAAGGAAACTGGTTCCAGAGCCAGAGCCATGCGTTGAGGTGAGTCCGACTATTTCTAGCCGGAACCTCTCAACCTCACACACTAGCTCAGGCTCCTTCCCCACCAGAGAGGTGACATTCCATGTCCCAATGGCCAGCTTCTGTAGCCGAGGATCAGACCGCCAGGGTCCCCGCCCTCGGCCACCACCCATTCCACAATGCACCCGACCCCTTTGGCCCCTCCCACAGGTGGTGAGCCCATGGGAAGGGGGACCCACGTCTCCTCTTCGGGCTGTGCCCGGCCGAGCTCCATGGGTGAAAGCCCGGCCACCAGGCGCTCGCCAACGTGCCCCTCCTCCGGGCCTGGCTCCAGAGTGGGGCCCCGGTGACCCGCGTCCGGGCGAGGGAACATTGTTTCCATTTATATTACTCATCATAAGGGGTCTTGTGGGCTGCGCTTTGTCTCGTCCCTCACCTAGGACCTGTCTGCCTTGGGTGACCCTACTAGGGGCATAAAGCCCCTGACAGCATAGCTCCTAGGATCATTGGGACACTCAAACCCCTCCACCACGGTAAGGTGGCAGCCCAGGGAGGGGCTCAAATACATTGTCCAGCACAATTCCGAATTGTACTGGACATGACAAGCTATTTAAACAAGAAGCAGGTGGAGTTTGACAAGCTCTGACGTCTTACAGATAAAACAAACAAGTCATGGTTCTGATCAAACAAGAACATCTAATCCAAACATTGTCAAGGCTATAAGACTGTCTTTTCTGTATCAAAGACAAAAGCAAACAACATGTTTGTACTATCAAATATAAGTGTTTAAAGGGAACAGAGAATATTTGATATAAGTGAGCTGGGTTATAATTATTGGGTCAGAGTAATTAGTTTTAGATGATAAATATTGAACATCTCCATCATTCCATCCTCTTTATCATATATAAACTGATCATTATCAATTATGTGAGCGGTGCGGAAAACAACCCCTGAGGCCGAATTTCTAATTAGAGGCAAAAAACTCACACCACCGTCCCGTGCCTCCACAGTAACGCCCTGAAAAAACTCAGGATCACCTTTTTAGGATGGTTTGAGAGATTATAAAGTTTTGGAGAACTCTGTTGATTGTCATATTTCATGACTTATTTCAATGTTTGAGAGAAATAAAGATTTGAGGAGAATTTTGCAATGAGTATGGTCTTATTTCATGGCTTATGTCAAAGTTTTAAAAGGAATAATATATCTAGCAGGGATTAGTCTATTTACCCACAAAAACCAAGTTTTTCCAAAGAAATAGAACTTTTGAGAAGAAACATATATATATAAAAAGAACTAATCTATTTGTGTTAAACAAATAAAAGAAATAAGCTATTTAATTTGTTTTAAAATAAAAAGAACCAATCTAATTTGTCTTAACCAAAGAACCAATCTAATTTGTTTTAACCAAAAAAGAACCAATCTAATTTGTCATGTTAAACAATTAAATGGAACTTATACACTTTCAAAGATGTGGGAAATAATTCTCAAACACACAACAAAATAGCCCTTTATGGGCACAAAAATAAAATAAGTTTGAAACTTCTTTGATATCAACTATTGCCCAGGAAAGTAAAAACAACCGGTTTGAACTTAAAAAATGAAATAGATCAAACATTCTTCTTCACAGCATCCATCTTTTTCTGGTGTGGGAGGGTAAGTTCAGTGTCTTTCCTGGGGAGGGAGTGTCCCGTTTTCAGAACACGTTCTATCTGTTCCTTGGGGATTTGTTTGTGGCAGAAATTGTTGGGCACAAGTCCATTTCATCTGGGGGGAGAAGAGTTTTTGTGTGTGGAATAAGTCCAGTTTTTCTGCGGGAAAGCTTTTGCTTACGAGATCAGTCCAGTTCTGCTTGGGGGAAAGCTTCTGTCTGTGGAATAAGTTCATGTCATTCTGGGGGAGAGCTTTTGTTCAAGTCTTTTTCTTCTGTGGGTTTCTGTGCGGGTCTTTTTCTTCTTGGGGAGAGCTTTTTGTGCGGGTCTTTTTCTTCTTGGGGAGAGCTTTTTGTGCGGGTCTTTTTCTTCTTGGGGAGAGCTTTTTGTGCGGGTCTTTTTCTTGTTGGGGAGAGCTTTTTGTGTGCCCTGTGGGCGGAGGGCATCATTCACTTCTTCAGACAGTGTGGTGTCATGTAGTCTTGTCTTGTCCAGCTGCCTGTTCCTGGGTGTTTAGTCCATTCAGGCATGAATTGCGGGCACAGTAGCAGGTCGCAAACCTGAATTGTGTGTGTCATAGGGTATAGTCAAGCCACATGTCCTGACAAAGTGGAGAACTTTGCTCTGACCAGATCCATCTCAAAATCTGGCTCAGCGAATGCTCCAAACTTCTTTTTCAGGGGAGCACCGGTCACTCAGATGTAACAGCTGCTGCTCTTTCTCTCGAGAAGATGACGCGTCCTTTCCACCACCTGTTGGGGTCCCGTTCACCCTCGTTTTCAGCCATCCCTAGCAGGACCTCGAGTCAAGGCGGGATTCACTGGCATCATTGGCAACTCCCGAAAGAGCTCTGGAAATCCGAAGTCCCTTGAGAGAAGAACTGGACACCAAAAACTTGCAAATTGTCAAATAAAACTAAGGCCTGTGGATCCCATGAGCCATTTGTGGTCTGGGGAAGGTCAAACTGTGGGTAACTCCTTAGTGAGTCAAATCTGTTAACTTAAACTAAATTCTGTAATTGGCTATAATAATAATTGTTTCTTTAAACTTAAAATAAAATTCCATTCTTACTATCTAAAACATTTGTATTTAATGGCAAAAAACAACACAACAACAAATGATTTCATTCTTCAGTGAAAATGAGTAATCACTCACTTTGATTTGAGGTTAGTTTTTAATTAGTAAGTTATTCTTAATTAGCATGATCATCAAAGTGAGTAGCAGGAGACGGAGACGTTTTATACTCACTTAAAATACTTTACCTTTCTCATAGTCTGTAGAAAAAGTCTAAACATACATACAGACATAGACAGACATATACGTACAGACAGACATACAGCCGTATAGACAGACATACAGCCATAAACATATATATATATATATATATAGACATACATATAGACATATATAGACATACATATAGACATACATATAGATATATATATATATATAGACATACAGCGCTGTAGTAATAAAGAATTTACAATACAAACATGTGGTTCATGTTCTCAAAATAAGTCCAGTCTATAGTCAGGGTCAGTCGTGTTTTAAAAATATAGAACCACCACATTTCAAAATCAACCTTTCAAATCAACCTTTTGAATAGATCCAAACTCCAGGGCGTCCCCCATCTTTTTTCTTTTTGGATCTGTTAAAAATGAATACCTGTTTATCAAATGACATATATAGTACCTGTTTATTAAACAACATATACCAAAGCAATGTGGTTTGTAGGTTTATCTGATTTATCCTACAGTACAACGTGCTTCTTAAGTGATCCTTTAAATGGCTATGCTGTTGAATATAAAAATCTAAAAAGTTATTTTTGTATAACTGATGATCTAATCAATGAATGAGCTGTTTCCCTTTATGAGCCATCATCAATGTTATTAGTGATATATTCTTTATTATTATTAGTTATTTCTAGGAACACTTCCTAATATTCCCTTATTGCATATATAGGAATGAGTTGCCACTGAGTGTCAGGCAGGCTCCCTCACTCACAGTCTTTAAGTCTTGATTAAAAACCCACTTTTATTCTTTCAACTTTAACATGATGTGATTTGTTTTGATCCTCTCTGTAATATACACTGTTCACTATTTTAGCTAGTTTCTGTTGCTTTTTCTATATAATTTGTTTTCGTTTTTGTTTTGTTTTTTTTTTTGTTTTCCTGTCTGCTTGGCTTGTTTCTATCGTACAGCACCTTGGTTGGCCCGCGTCAGCCTAAGTGCTCTATAAATAAAGTGGTATGGTATAAATAACAATCTAAGATTTAAAGCATAAAGCTATAAAAATTGTTTTAACAATAATTCCCTTGTGGCAAACCAGACCAACCAAAATGCACTCCCGTCAAGGACAATCTGCTATCCTTCCTTCAGCTCCACAAAACATTGAATGTCTGTGGAGACACAATTTTAATCTGCAAAAAACAAAAAATATAAATATTTACTTGTTTCAGGGTTATGAGCTGGGATCATCATCTCTGTTTCATCACGGAGTTACAGGAAGCGGAAAAATAAGTCGTCAGACCCACATAAGTACAATGTAAACTAAGAATCTTGTAGCCTGCGCTGGCAGGCTAAAATGAGCATATGTGTTTCATTAAATAAGAGTAATCATAGCAGACTGTAGTTTTGAAACACGATACCAGGATTATTGACAGATCTTCACAGATCCATACGGGGGGCATGACCTTTTGCTGGACAGTTGGCGTGGTTGACTTCAAGACCTGTTCTCTTTGTCTTTCTGGAGAACCTGTTCAGCTCCCTCTTGTCACAGCATCCAGTGAGATCTTTGTTTCTGGGTGAGATCTTTGTTTCTCATCGATCCTTCACACCCGGACCGCATATCCTGGCCATTTGTGTTTGATGACCGTGTTCTGACAGTTCTTTGTGAAAGTCTTTGTGGTGTCTTTTGTTCAGATAAAAGTCCAGTGCACAGCCCTCGTTCAGTGCCATAGTTTTTTAAGCCCCTTGAATGTTTATTTTGAGCAGGGCAGCCTGGCAGTCCAGCCATGGTGTTCTCGGTGAAGTCAGTGAGCCAGTTTCTGGACATGCCCGTAATATTAAATCTGATCCGATCCAATCAATAACCACAGTAGTTTGTGATTCAAAAATTCAGACGCTGCATGTGTTCTTTGACATGACCCTATCTTAATATATGTATTACTAACTATGTGTTCTGCAAAGTGTCGTGAGGTCCTTCAGACTTACGCTTTCCGCTCCACAAACACTGTGAGGCCGCTTCTAGGAAAAAAAATGAGAAAAATAGAAAAATGTAAAAATCCTTAACAAACCAGGTTCAAAGTAATCATGTTATTCCTATAAGCATTTACCTTGAATAGAGTCACCTCTGTAATTCTGGTTTGCACAATGGAATTTTAAAATGTTCATTTACATAAAAGTGAATTTTCAACAGAGGCATCCTTTTAATTAATTCCCACTTATTATAAACTGAGATCCAAATTATGTCCTAGATAGAAAAGTATTGATTAAAATAAAAATGTGTATTCAGTCAAGGCGTGTCTGTGAGTGGTACTTCCCGTTTTAATATTCCATATTATTATTACTGTATACACAGCCCCAATCTGTTTGAAATAAAAACAACTCTTACTGCTGTCAAAGCGTATGCATTGTATGGTCAAACGATATGTTATTCTAATTCCCTTTCAAATTTACCAGACCTCTTTTTGCCATTAATGGTCATAATTTATGCAAATCAATATCAAAATTAGGTTTTAACAGTGAAATGTGTCTTTCACTCCTGGCGAGTTGGCTGGATTCTTGTGCGTATTTAACCTACTTGCTGAAAAGTTACTTCTAATAAAGCATTTTTATTATTAATCATTTCAGTCACATTATATAACTCTTTAAAGGAAACAGCTCTTAAAATCTACTTAACTGTGTAACAGCTCTTTAAAATTGATAAAACATTTTCAATGTATGCAAAAATCATTTTAAAATGATGAATTTAAACTGAGCGTTTCAACTTACAATCTAGTCAAAAATCTATTTGACAAAAATATATATATTTTTTTATTCTTTATAAGTGTCAAAGTTTTATCAATTTAGTTAAACTTTTAAAAGACAGAATTTACCGGCAAGTCTGAAAATAAATTTTTGCTAAATTTGTCTAAGACTTGTTATCCTAAAATGCCTAAACTTAATTTTGATCTGATTCTTCTTCTTCTTCTTCTTCTTTCGGCTTTTCCCTTTTCAGGGGTCGCCACAGCGAGTCATCCTCCTCCACCTCACTCTGTCCTCTGCATCCTCTGTCCTCACTCCAACTACCTCCATGTCCTCTCTAACTGCATCCATATATCTCCTCTTTGGTCTCCCTCTTTGTCTTTTTCCTGGCAGCTGCATTTCTAACATCCTTCTACCAATATACCCACTGTCCCTCCTCTGGACATGTCCAAACCATCTCAGTCTGGCCTCCCTAACTTTATCTCCCAGTTGTTTAACATGTGCTGTACCTCTGATGATCTCATTCCTGATCTTATCCATCCTTGTCACTCCTAAGGAGAACCTCAACATCTTCATTTCTGCCACTTCCAGTTCTTTCTCCTGTCTCTTTGTCAATGCCACTGTCTCCAGACCATACAACATAGCTGGTCTCACCACTGTCTTGTAAACTTTTCCTTTGACCTTTGCTGACACCTTTTTGTCACAAATCACTCCTGAAACTTTTCTCCATCCACTCCATCCTGCCTGGACTCTCTTTTTCACCTCTTTACCACATTCCCCATTTCCCTGGACAGTGGACCCCAAGTACTTGAAGTCCTGCACCTTTGTGACCTCTGCTCCTTGTAGCCTCACTGTTCCACTGGCCTCCCTCTCATTCACACACATGTACTCTGTCTTACTACGGCTGACTTTCATTCCTCTTCTTTCAAGAGCATACCTCCACCTCTCCAAGTTCTCTTCCACTTGTTCCCTGTTCTCACCACAGATCACAATGTCATCTGCAAACATCATAGTCCATGGGGATTCCTGCCTGACCTCATCTGTTAGTCGGTCCATCACCAGAGCAAACAAGAAGGGGCTCAGAGCCGATCCTTGATGCAATCCCACCGCCACCTTGAAGCTATCTGTCACTCCCACAGCACATCTCACCACTGTCCTGCTGTCCTCATACATGTCCTGTACCAGTCTAACATACTTTTCTGCCACTCCAGATTTCCTCATGCAATACCACACCTCTTCTCTTGGTACCCTGTCATAAGCTTTTTCTAAATCCACAAACACACAATGGAGTTCTTTCTGACCCTCTCTGTACTTCTCTATCAACATCCTCAAAGCAAAGATGGCATCTGTGGTGCTCTTTCTTGGCATGAAACCATACTGCTGCTCACAGATAGTCACATCTTGTCTAAGTCTTGCTTCCACAACTCTCTCCCAGATCTTCATTGTGTGGCTCATCAACTTAATTCCCCTGTAGTTGCTACAACTCTGTACATCACCCTTGTTCTTAAAAATGGGAACCAGCACACTTCTTCTCCATTCTTCAGGCATTTTCTCACCCTCAAATATTCCATTAAATATTTGAGTCAAAAACCTCACTGCCATCTCTCCAAGACATTTCCAAACCTCCACTGGTATGTCATCAGGTCCTACTGCCTTCCCCTTCTTCATTCTTTTCAGAGCTTTCCGGACTTCACCCTCACTAATCTTTCCCACTTCCTGGTCCACAGTTTCTATGACCTCCACTCTTCTTTCTCTTTCATTCTCTTCATTCATTAGCTCCTCAAAGTAATCCTTCCATCTTCCCATCACACTCTCCTCACTTGTTAGAACATTCCCATTCCCATCTTTAATAAGCCTAACCTGCTGCACATCCTTTCCAGCCTGATCCCTCTGTCTTGCCAATCGGTACAAGTCCTTCTCGCCCTCTTTAGTGTCCAGTCTCCCATATAACTCATTGTACGCCCTCTGCTTTGCCTTAGCTACTTCCCTCTTTGCTCTATGTCCCATCTCCTTATATTCCTGTCTCCTCTCTTCAGTCCTCTCACTGTCATATTTCTTCTTGGCTAATCTTGAATTTTGATCTGATTATGGTTGTTAATTTAAATTAACAAGCTTATTATAAAAGTTTAAATAGTCAATAATTGTAATTCAATGCAGGATACCGGTAATACTTTCTCTATTTCCCATATATTTTGTATTAAATCCAAATATATTCCGTGTTTTATCAACATCCTAACAGTGAAAAAAAGTGACTGCTATAAAAACATCCAGTGCCTCTCAACTTCACCTTGCAGACTCTTCTCACTCAGAATCTGAAAACATGAAGTGAATCTCTATGGATGATTAAGATAAAACTGTTTTTGTTTCATGAATGTTACTTTTCTGTTCCCCTCAGATAATCACAGGTGTCTGTGAGCATAGTTGCCAAGTCCGCTCATTATAAGCTACTCTGGGCCTTTTATTTTCTGTAGTCGCTTATTGTGGTTACTTGGGCTTACTTTGAACGTAAAGTCGCTCATTTTGGATTGTTATTCGTTATTCTTTATTCTTCGTCTAGAGTGACAAGACCACGATAAAATTAGCTCCAATAAGTGGGGAAATATGGGGAAATAATATAATTAAAAAATGGGAGAAAAGGGTGCACACTTAGCATGGTTAGCTGTCCAATTTTTAGTTTATTTTTACTAAGTTGTACGCAGCTTTCATGAATTTCTTTAATGTTGTGATTGCCAATTGTTGTCATCGCTCTTCGTTTAAAATTCAGATCCCAGAGGTTTAATGGGATTAATCTGTATAAATATGCAAAATGTATCTTTATTTTTTAGAGTGGCTATGTTTTCAAAGTGTTTAGCATAATTTTTGCCATTTGTATGCAACGCCATAATAAATGTATGAAATATCTGACGATACTGGTTAAAAACGGTCTTAGTTTTACACAATGGGGTGGGTTGCCAGTTGGGCTCGTTTTGGGCTTGTTTTGGGCTGGTCGCTTGCTTCTGTCGCGAGATCTGGCAACACTGTATCAAAGTTCTCAATAACAACAAGGCCTCCTGAATTCTTGCTTCGTCATCATTCGGCTTCTTCTACAGAACTATTTCGATAAAAATTGGTAAGCGAATTCTCAGTTTCTTTCTGCAGAGAAAACACAATTTAGAAACGTTTGGTTTCACAGTATAACTATATATTTGCACTGTTTTCAGACGGACGAAGCTTTTAGCTGGCGGCTCCGTTAGCATTAGCTTAGCTTTCATTTCCGACAAAAAAACGTAATTTGTGGATTATGTAAAATCGGATCTTTCGCCGTTAGATTTTCATGATAAAAACGGATCTGTCCGCTTGGTTCAGCGAAACAATTTGGAGTCTTTCTCGCTAAAATTTTATTAAATCGGACCGCTGGTGTAAGCGCCAGGCCTACTGTTAAAACGTCCGATTTTAACGTTGTTAAGCCTTTAAAACCTAAAGTATTTGGATTAGAATTTTATAAACAAGATTGATCAAATTCTAAAATCTTTGTGTAGCATTCGGCTACATTCATGATTTTAAAAAAAGTATTTAAATATTTATTTTATATTTAACCATAAGTTTTTAGTTCCTGTATATCCGAGATAATTATGTAACCTTTTATAACTTTTCTTAATATCAGGAAAAATACAATGGGAAATGTTTGCAATCAATCCTCTCTCAGTCACGTTTTAAATGGAATGCTGAAGTAAGAAAGTAATAATTTGTATTTGTGTTCTCAGCTCCACCGAGAATTCTTCAAGCAAGTCAATCAAATTTCTTGGTTTGTAAAATTATTTAAATAAAAATTTACTCCTTAAACATCAACTTTAGTTCTTGTGCCATTCTTTTTTATATATTTATTTATTATTATTCTGCTGTTTCTACTATGTCAGCACAGATACTGTTGTTTTAAGTAAATAAATATATAAATCTTCACACAGACGGGGGAAGGTGGGGGGTGGAGAGGGAGTGGGGGGAGGATGGGGAGGAGGGAAAGGTGGGGTTTTTTTTTAGTTTCTGCTCTGAAACCAAGTGCTGTATTTCTGACTTGCAGTGAGTCAACCCAAATCCAAGCTGGCACAGTGGTGGTGGGGGGAGGGGGGAGGTAGGAGGGATGAGGGATGGGGTGGAGGTGGAGGTGTGGGGTTGCAGGATGGGTGGGGGGGGTTCTGCCAAGCTGCAGCAGCTGCACTTCAAGGCCGTGAGCAGAACCACATATTGTTTATAGGCCCACAGAAAACAGATAACAGACAGGAGCCAAGCTACACATGCACACACTGAGGAAAATGGGAGGAAGAAAAAAAACCCAGAGGTGCAGGGCTCCAGAAACACAAACATACACGTAAAAAAGGACTAAACAAAAACAGAATGACGCGTCAAATATAAAAATAAACGTTCTTGTCTTAATTTCTCTTCTTGCCTGGCCGGACACACTAAACGTCCAATTTAAGGTCTGGCGGCCAGCCTCACATTTCTGGTCTCGGCGTATTTTTGGCCGCCCTCGCTTATAAATCACAGAAATCTTGGTTCTGCCAACTAGCGTGTGCGCAAAATTCGCCTAGTTATCGAAAAGCAGACACCTCATTCAAAATTTCAAGTCATCGGCTCAGGGTGAACTAGTTCCTGTTACTGTAATCAAATTGTTTTAAAAACGACATATCAACAAACACTATTTAACACTCACATTTCTTGTTGACCTGTGCGGATGTCTGGAAATCTCCGCCAACCCGACCCTGATCGCACCAAATGGACAGAGGAAGCCGGCCAGAGACAAACCCAATCACTGGACTTTCTGTCATATTTACCGTGCCTCGCTCAGAGGTCATCAGGAGCAGGTATTGGAAGAATGGGTTTTTGGCACCATAATGATGGGGATTTTAAACCCCTGTTACCTTAATATTAACCACACAAGATAAACAAGAGAACAGTGTTAAATCAGACAAACAACTTTGCAAAGGGGAAGGGCTTTTAATGTCTTTTGAAACTTAGTTTGGTCTCAAATACATTGTCCAGCACAATTCCGAATTGTACTGGACATGACAAGCTATTTAAACAAGAAGCAGGTGGAGTTTGACAAGCTCTGACGTCTTACAGATAAAACAAACAAGTCATGGTTCTGATCAAACAAGAACATCTAATCCAAACATTGTCAAGGCTATAAGACTGTCTTTTCTGTATCAAAGACAAAAGCAAACAACATGTTTGTACTATCAAATATAAGTGTTTAAAGGGAACAGAGAATATTTGATATAAGTGAGCTGGGTTATAATTATTGGGTCAGAGTAATTAGTTTTAGATGATAAATATTGAACATCTCCATCAGATGTCAATAAAAGAACATGTTTATTTTACAATTTAGAAAAGAGAAAAAACAAACAGACAAACACAGGGAAGCTTTAAGCTTCAGGGTCTCCAAGGCCAAAACAACAAACAAAACACCCCCTTCTGACTACTGTATAAAGAAAATATATAACTGGCTAGAAGTAAACTTAAAGGTACAAAGGCTGAGCTCCCTAGCTATCCACAAAACAGGAGAAAACAGGTTAGAACAGAAATGGCAGAGAACCCCTACCAGCTTCCACTGTGAACAGAGAAAAACACATTAGTTAGGCACTTAGAAACTTCACCAAAAAATGCTCACAGCAATATCAGTTAAGTTTCAACAAACCACACAGACAAGATCACAGCAGATCAAGGCCCAGACAAAAGGGGGCCTGACATCTCTGGCATGAAGCTCTTTATGGGGTGGCTGATGAGTTCTAACACTTTTCACCTGTGGCAGCCAACTGAAACACAAATGGGGAGAGAGGGATCCCTCAAGGAGAGAGAGCCCCTAAAGGTCAGTGACCGTAACACCCTCCCCCATAAAATCCTTCATGAAATAATGCCGGGTTCCCACCGAACGCGTCTTGAGCATCAAAAACGCTCCCAACGCACCGTGTTGGCTGCTTGTCAACAGATGTCTGTTCACACCAAACGCGTCTGAAGACGCGCAGTGGGAGGAGCGTCCTGGTCCTTTTCCGGTCAGGTTTGTTTTGTTTTTTGTACACCGGGCAGATAAAATCAGCTGTTCGTGAGCCTTGTTACTACTTCAGTGGGTTTTCTACGAGCCGAACTGCAGCTCCGAAAGTCTTTGGTGAGATTAAAACGTTCTTTTCTGTTTGGGGTACGCTCGAGCGGACAGTGGCAACTATAGAAATGCCAAGTTTCTTACCGGAGGCTGGTTTCTTCATGGAGGCTCGTTGGGGTAAGTTAAAAAAGTCCAAAAAAAGTCCCGTCGTCGTTGCGTCATCACATAGCAGAGTCTCTCCCGATTGGTTGCTGCGACGCGGCGAGCAGCCAAAGTTCAAATATTTGAACTCCGGCAGTAGCTGCTCTGGACGCTCTGCGTGCGCAGAAAAGAACTGTTGCGCTGCTTGAACTGCTCAAAACGTGCCGCGTCACACTTCGCCGCTCCTCGCCGCGCCTCCACATAGACTTTGCATGTGAACCAGCTGTTTCCGCTGCTCGAAATGCGTTTGGTGGGTAGCCGGCATAAGGACAGCCTAGAGGGCACATCTCCAAAAAGCGCAGGGTGCAGCTGGATCAGCCCTTCCACATCCTCCTTCTCACCCCTGGGAAGATAGGACAGATATGCAAGGAGTCAAGAATGACAGAGTTTGAAAGTTTACCACAGTGGCCTTCACCACACTTTTTCAAACCATCAGGGTGGACATCTCCAGACACAAGAGAGATGGATGCAGTTTTAGGAGAGTTCTCACACAATGAGTCCTTGTGTTCCTCTTCTCTGGAATGAAACAGCTTTAACATATTGATGTGACACAGACGCGTTTGGCGCCTCCTATCAGGGGTATGAATAATGTACGATAGTCTGTGTCACTGACTTTTCTTTTGACTACGTATGGGCCTGCAAATTGGGCTGCAAGAGATGGTCCAGGTGTGGGCACCAGCATGAGTACTTAGTCACCTGGCTCGAATGACCGCTGTACAGTCTTTTTGTCATATAGCCGTTTCATTTTCCCTTGGGCAGCAGACAAAGACTTTCTTGCTATTGAACAAGCATGGTAAAGACGTTCACGACACTGGGTGACAAACTCAAGAACATTAGTTTGTGGCTGTGAGTCAGCTGACAGGAGTTGTTCTTTCAGAACCTTCAGTGGTCCTCTTACACTATGTCCAAAAACTAATTCAGCAGGGCTGAAACCAAGAGATTCCTGCTTTGCTTCTCGGGCTGCAAACAGCAAGAAAGGAAGTCCTTCATCCCAGTTTTTACCCGTCTCAAGACAATACTTGCGCATCATGGCCTTAATAGTCTGGTACCATCTCTCAAGTGCGCCTTGTGACTGAGGGCGATAAGGACTAGAAGCAACGTGTTTAACACCAAAAGACTGGAAAGTTTGCTTGAAAAGTTTGGACTGAAAACTACTGCCTTTATCCTTTTAGTATAACTTTAGGCAGACCAAAAATTGCAAAAATCTTCAAAAGAGCTTTTGTTACGGTAGGTGCTATGATTTTCCTTAATGGAATAGCTTCAGAGAAGAAAGTGGCAGTACACATTATAGTCAAGATAAACTGATTACCAGCCTTTGTTCTAGACAGTGGACCCACACAGTCCACCAGAACACGCTCAAAAGGCTCACCAACTGCAGGAATGGGCTTAAGGGGAACCGGTGGAACCCTCTGATTAGGTTTACCCACTATTTGGCAAACTTTACATGTCCTACAGAACCTGGCAACATCTTTCTTGAGGCCTGGCCAAAAGAAATGCTGTAGAACATGGTCATGGGTTTTAGTGATTCCCAAGTGACCAGACCATGAGTGGTCATGTGCTAGCTGCAGTATTTGTTCACGATAAACTTGAGGAATGACAAATTGATGTAATACTCCCCAGTCATCTTCAATACCTTTCTGTTGCAAGGCAGGCCTTGAAATCCATTTTCTCATGAGTAATTCATTCTCAACATAAAACTTATGGATTTTATCACCCTTTATTGAATCACACACACTTCCAAAACATTTAGTAAGTGTTTCATCACTTTTCTGAGCCTGGCTCAAACTCTCACGTGTTGTTGATAGTGGGAGAAAAACCTCTGATCTTGGGATAAAGTCCTCCTTGAGGGGTGCTGTTCCTGAATGGACCTCTGCTGGCAACTTATAATACCAGTACATTCATTGACTCAATGCATACTTTAAACCTTTGCCCATTGATATCAAAACCAACAAGGATAACTACACACAGCGCTACAAACCATCAGGTTTGTAGCACTGTGGATAATATTATTTATATTAATATTATATTAATATTAATAGGATAATATTTTTACAAATACAATAAATGGGGATGTGGTTAGTGGCATTCTAATGACTGATCTTAGTGATCACTTACCGGTTTTTTCTATCTACAAAAAATATCATAGTAATATGATCAAAATTGCAAAAAAGAATAAAATTATAAATACATTAAAAACAGCTATAGACAAATTTATAAATGATTTAGTTAATCTAAACTGGGATAATGTTTATGTGGAAGATGTTAATGAATCATATGATGAATTTATGAATACTTTGGAAACATTGTATGAAAAAAATTGTGTGCTCAACCATTATACTAAAAAGAAATTTGTGGATCAAAAATGGATGACTAAAGGTTTGAGAAATGCATGTAGAAAGAAAAATCATTTGTATTCTATTTTTTTGAAAAGTAAAACACAAGAAGCTGAAGATAAATATAAGAGGTACAAAAATAAACTAGTGGGGATAATAAGGAAACATAAGAAAGAATATTACAGTGATTTATTGAGTAAATGTCATGGGGACATGAGGGCAACATGGAAGGTTGTAAATAGTGTTGTGAAAAAACATGTAAGAAATAGTAATTCACAAAATTTTGTCATAAATGACAAGGAAACTAATGATAAAAATGAAATTGTTAACGGATTTAATAAATACTTTGTGGATGTTGGTGCAGACCTGGCTGCAAAAATACCGAAAGTTGATAAAAATACAAATCATTTAATTGAGGGTTATGTTAACAGTATGTTCCTGGAGAAAGCTGATTCTGTAGAAATAATGAATATTGTAAACATGTTTGCTGACAAAAAATCTAAGGACTGGCTGGATATGGACATGACATTTGTAAAAAATATAATGGGTTATGTACCGTAATTAAGCCTTTCACATAGGACTGCCTGATCAGCAAAATTCTCTGAACCGGGCCGTGGGCTCCTCATCCCAGCTGCTGTATGAGCTCAATCGCACGATTGGTGCAGTGGTGGACCACCGTGCACCTGCTGTCCGTTTTGGGACTTGTTTGCAGCCACCCCGGATCGATCAAGGGACAGGTGGAAGCTCATGAAGCGGGGCAGAGCAGAACCACATATTTGGATTTCTTTCGGCCATGAAACAGCACCCACAGACTTGGAGGCGGCAGTGGAAAAGAACACTGTGGTCTATTTGGATAACAAACAATAACATTATCTGGCTTCTGCACATGTCCTTGAAAAGCGGGCTGTGGGAATCCATTCTCCCAGAGTGAGGAGCTGAAGAGCCCCCCCCCCTCCTCCCCCTCCCCAGAGATTTCTGTGAAGCTTCAGATAACACCCAGCTGCACATCTGCTGAACTTTGTGCTTGTCTGAAATTAATCATAGACTCAATCTCCTTGCCTGCCGTATTTCCTTTGTTATTGTAACTAAATGTGCTCTGATATGGTTTTTACTGAATCACGCGGTGTCTTGAAGACAAAATGTGATTCATCTTTTTTTAATATCAATGCTGTGAATCCCAGTGTTTCTGCCTGTTTTTCCTGCTTTTGACCTTCATCTGGGGACAGATTGGGCCTGGCCGCGCTAAGAGCATATCATGTGTTGAATAAACATGTCGTGTGTTGATAAAACATATCGTGTGTTGATAAAACATGTTATGTGCTTTGTTTTGCTGCAGCTTTTGCACTCATTCTCTCTTCTGGATGCCTGCAACTACATAGTTACGTTGTAATCGGTGAAAATTGATGCAATGTTAATAAACCTTCTTGATTCTTGATTCTTGATTCTTGATATATGTAACCTGTCCTTTTCATCTGGAGTATTTCCTGATCGCATGAAAGTGGCTAAGGTGATACCTCTTTTTAAAAGTGGTTCCAAATCTGAGTTTAATAATTACAGACCTATATGATTATTGCCACAATTTTCAAAAATCTTGGAGAAGCTGTTTGCAATCAGGATGGATCAATTTGTTGACAAATTTAATATTTTCACCAACAATCAATATGGATTTAGAACAGGAAATTCAACATCCATGGCTCTGATGGAGTTGATGGAATTAATTACTACAGTGGCGGATCAAAAGCAGTAATGTGTGTGTGTGTTTTTGTTGATTTAAAGAAACCATTTGATACAATGGATCATAATATACTCCTTGACAAGTTACATAGATATGGTATTAGAGGATTGGCATTGAAATGGGTTTGTAGTTATTTGAGTAAAAGGAAACAGTTTGTGCAGATGGATGAGGTGAAATCTGAGCTCAGCACTATAACATGTGGAGTTCCTCAGGGATCGATACTAGGACCAAAACTATTTATATTATATATAAATGATTTGGTACAGGTATCAGGACTCCTCAAGTGCATTCTTTTTGCTGATGACACCACTTTTTTTGGTTGTGGTAACAATATTCAACAAACTTTAAAATTAATGATGACAGAACTTGCAAAAATTCAGAATTGGTTTAAAATTAATAAATTAACGTTAAATTTGGATAAAACTAGTTATATGATCTTTAGTAATAAAAATAAATCAATTGATGTTCCATTTTTAATTGATGGATCTGAGATTCAGAGAGTTTCTGAAGCGAAGTTCTTGGGCATCATTATTGATGAAAAATTGTCTTGGAAACATCATGTAAGTTCAGTTAAAGCAAAATTATCGAGGTCTATTGCGATATTTTACAGAGTTAGGGATTTACTAAATGATAAAGCACTTTATTTGTTGTATAATACATTATTTGTGCCACACTTAATTTATGGTATTAGCGTTTGGGGTACGGCGTGTAAATCAATTACAATGCCAATTTTTATATTGCAGAAAAGAGCTATTAGAATTATCACCAGAAAGAATTCTCATCATCCTTCAAGCATTTTGTTTTATCAAACAAAACTGTTGAAATTTTATGATTTAATTGATTATAATATTTTGATAATTTTGTATAAAGCTCAAACTAATGCACTTCCTTCTAATATTCAGAAATATTTTGTCAGAAGAACGAGTAATTATAATCTTAAGGGGACAGATATATTTGTGAAGCCACCTTTTAGGACTAGTTTGAGGGGAAGATCTACCATAATTCAAGGAATAGGGTTATGGAATAAATTGGAGTCTGATATTAAAGTGGTCAGATCAATGGTTACATTCAAAAGAATGATTAAGTTTAAACGGTTAAAAACATATATTTAAATGAGTTGAAATTTGGAAGTTTGTGTATGACACCGAGGGTAGTAATTATTATTTAAGTTGTTCACTATTTTGGAAATTATATGAGTTGGTTGTATCATGTGTTTATTTTTAAAGGTTAAAATTAAGTTGATTATTTATTTTGTAATCCAAGTAGTTGTGTATATGAATTGTTTATTGGAGAAAAAGGGGCAGAAAAAATAAGATTTTTTTCTTCTTCTGCCGCCTTTCATTTTATATATATTTTTCTCTCTTTTTTGTATTGTATTGTTTTCTTGTTTTAATCATAAAATGAATGAATAAATAAATCAAACTTGTCCTCCATCAAAGCAGAGCCAAGAACAGAGTCATCCAAATTCACTTCCTTCAGCTTACGAGCTTGGGATCTGGTAAGAACACTGACAGAAAACACATCAGGATGAGACTTCAACACCACATCTTCACCCACCATGCAACTGGGATTATCCACCACCTCAGGATTAGGAAGTACCTTGTCTCCTGCTCATTCCCCATTATAAATTAATCCCTTGAACAGGGAATGAGCTTCTCACCGCAACTTTGAAGCATCCAGAGGCCAACTTGAACTTTATGTGAACATGATGTACCAGTACATATGTCATTCCAATTCCTTGTATGTGGTCCTGCTGCTCAGAATGGTGTCTGATTTTAACCTTAAACAGGCCACCTCTACTGCCTCATCAACAGGAATGAACGTAAAGAGTGATGTAACATCAAAAGAGACCATTGTTTCATCAGTCTCCATGATGACATCCCTCACCTTATCCACAAAGTCCATGGTGTTCTGTATGTGGTGTTCTGTTTTGAATGTCCAGAGGACCAGACTTAGATTTTTTAGATTTTTTCTACCTGGATTATTGAGCATGCATCAGGGTATCTTGTATACAGTACTTCAGACATTGTTATTACAGTTAACTTAAAAGATGGGTCCA